>WWET01002697.1:147597-169343 GCA_011038615.1 Limnodynastes dumerilii | reverse complement strand
ACGCTCCTGTGCGAGCGTATGGTCCCTTCCTTACGCCGGCTGAAGTTAGGGTAGCCTTCAGCTGGCGTAAGGAAGGGGCCATACGCCTGGACAGGGGGAGTGCCATGGTAAGTGAACGCCGATACGCTGTGCTTTAGTAAGCACAGCGCATCGGCGTACCTCTGGATCAGACCCGACCAGGCCAGGTTTGCATAGACATCTCTGCTGCTGCCCATGACTGGGAGACAAGATACTGTAAGTGAAAGGGTGGGAGATGTGCAATGAAGGGAGAACATGTAGAGAGCTATGAAATGGAAGTTAGGAGGGAGATGTGGAGGGAGAGGCCGATACGCTGTGCTTTAGTAAGCACAGCGCATCGGCGTACCTCTGGATCAGACCCTCTGTGACCAGGTTTGCATAGACATCTCTGCTGCTGCCCATGACTGGGAGACAAGATACTGTAAGTGAAAGGGTGGGAGATGTGCAATGAAGGGAGAACATGTAGAGAGCTATGAAATGGAAGTTAGGAGGGAGATGTGTTATGGAGGGAGACAGGCTGGGAGGCCTGCTTTGGAGTAGGGACAGAGACTGAGATTTTTTATGTAGCAGAGACAGGAAGGGGGATGTGTACTGTAAGGGGTCCAGGAGAGTGTACTATAATGGGGACAGGGAAGGATTTGTGTGCTGTAAGGGGAGGGGGCAGGGAGATGGAGGTGGTGTGGAGGTACGAATAAACACAGAGCGTATTACCGCTCAGCGTAAAAACCTTGTACTCCCCCGACACTGCCCTTACTTTTATTTACTCATGCCAGCTAAACCCTACCCTAACTTTTCCCTGCGTTATGTTGCCTGTCCGTTCGTACTACCGACACATAACTAGGTAACCCAGCCCATACTTTACAATTTAAATACCTCCCCCCGCCTACATTCACTAACTCCAACGTATTTCCGGTATTCATATTTTTGTTACGCCCCTTTCAACGTTCAAATAATACGCCTGCACGATTCACGCTTAAGAAGTTACGAATTTACGCAGGAAAACATCTGTACATGCATGCGCAGAACGTTCGAAATTTAGAACTTACGCTGACGGCCGGCGTAACCACACGAGCGGACGTAGGTCTGGATCAGGCCCAGTGTGTATAAATGTATATAAATTAGGCAAACATATTAAATAAATATATAAACAAAATGCAGTAATACACATGTGAATGAAAAAAAAAAGAAATGCATAAAGTGCATCCAAAATTTGATTTAAGCAGCAAATAGCTTAGTTTGTCAATATTGACAACCCACAGAGGTTAAAAGTCTCAATAGTTCATACGCCTCAAGGTCCAAGAACAGATCACACAATGTTTATTTGTAGTTATAAGGTTTACATTTTTACACTTGCACTTTATGAGAATTATTCAGTGCTGATGAACCATTTCTATTTCACATTCTTTTATTGTCTCACCAAAAGGTGGAATGGCACCTATTTTGGTGGTAATAGCAGCTTTATAGGAGACGCCTTGAGGTCATATTTACTTTTTTAATCTGTTTCAAGTACAGAAACCAGTTAAATTTGTGCAAGGGGCTTAAAGTTCACAGACCTATTTGGAGCTTCAGTATCACTTTCAGAACGTGGCCATATTTTGGCAGAAGTTTATTCGCACAGAGAATTCCTCTACTTGTGGTCTTTAAGATCTCACCTGTTGCACAGAAAGCATGTTTGTCTTTGCTTATATTACAAGATGTTTTCAATACTCTGTATTGAGCCATATTTCTGTGTATGAATGCGGTCTGAAAGTTGTTTCCAGACATTGATTCCCATTTGTCATGTCCCTGGGGATACAGTTCCTCACGATAAACATACAGCTTGACAGTAAACACCTTACGTCTCCGAGTCGCTTGTTTAGTTTCTGTTCAGATTTAATCTGGACCTAGATTGGTAATTGCTGGAAAAGGAATGTTCGTTTTGTTTTTCTTTCTTCAGATAGAGACTGACCGGTATAACTTTTCCTTCAGATGTACAAATACAGATTGACCTCTGTAATCACTGTAAATATGATCAATATTTGCATTCTGCTGTTTCAACAGAATATGCAGAATAAAATAAGTCACCTTAGAGCCATCAGCTCCTTTCTGTATAATTTCAGATTTGTTGTAGCATTAGCTTGTAAAAAATACTTGCTATAGTAAGTGTTTATTTATTTTTTTTATGTATTTTTAATGTATTTTTAAAACTAATGACCAAGTGTAAAAATAAAATGCCACTGCTTGTATTATTACAAGGTTATCCAGGCAGCCCAAGAAATGCGTCAGTCAGTACTTTGGTATATTCTTCCCTAATTGATACTTCAATACTGTAATTGCCACCTGATATACATTGGGCCTGATCCATATTTTACTGCAAAAAAAATATCTCACACAAATATAGCATCTCTTGAAGCAATTCAGGCGTGAAGTGTGGCACTGGATCCATACACAAGTGTGGTCTTTTGGGTAAGCTCACAAAACAGCCAAGTACATTTAAGTTGTCCAGTCATCCATTCTTTAAGCGCAGCATTATTCCACGATTTTTGTGCAATGAAAATATTGGTTATACTTCATGTGAGAAAAATGGGAGAATAATGTGTTACTTGATAAAGTGAATGTACAAAATTGATATTTATATGAATTATAGATACACGGTATTTAGATTTACATGGCCTATATTCTTAACTAGAAACACAAAAGCAACTCTTTTCATGCTTGTAAGTAACAATTTTCCTCTCTCTATGTTTACAATAGCAGGTAAAGGATACTGCTGATTTCTCTTCTGTTCCAGCAACTTCACATTTCCCTCTGTCTTCCATATTTCTCTATAGGGACGGAGGGGATGGGTTTTTTACATGACAGCACAATGCTTTCAGAGTTTTAAGCAAAACTCTATGACCCTAGGATAGAGAATCTGCATCCTCCAATGTCCTCAGGCTGCAGTTGTCCCTGTCCTTCGACTTTATGCAGCCACTGACAGCTGGAAATACGAGAACCTGGACAATTATGTTAGTCTGAAGATGCATTACCACTAATTACCAATGGTTGCTATTTGTAAAATAGAATTTATCAACTATATTTTACAAAGAGTAATTGTTGCTGGTTAGTAAAAATGCATGTTCTGTCTGATCATTAGTCATACTAGCCTCAGGTGTGGCATTCAGACATGCATGCAAGGGGCACAATTGTTAGACAAATCTGGTATTTAACGGAATGTGGATAAACTGTCAGAAATGTCCCGACACAAATCAATGTAATTTAAACCCACACAACTTGTGTAGTTTTTGGGATGCTCTGTCGTGACTTGCAACGGTGCAAATATTATTTATTTTACCTCCTTCTCTATATTACAGCCTGCACCACATTATGATGGTCAGTATGATGATGGTCTGGTGTGTATTATTGAATATAGTAGATTACTGGTGTTGTGTATTATTGAATATAGTAGATTACTGGTGTGTATTATTGAATATAGTAGATTACTGGTGTGTATTATTGAATATAGTAGGTTACTGGTGTTGTGTATTATTGAATATATTAGATTATTGGTGTTGTGTATTATTGAATATAGTAGATTACTGGTGTTGTGTAATATTGAATATAGTAGGTTAATGCTGTTGTGTATTATTGAATATAGTAGATTACTGGTGTTGCGTATTATTGAATATAGTAGGTTACTGGTGTTGTGTAATATTGAATATAGTAGATTACTGGTGTTGTGTAATATTGAATATAGTAGGTTACTGGTGTTGTGTAATATTGAATATAGTAGGTTACTGTTGTTGTGTAGTATTGAATAGAGTAGGTATGAGACCTCCTCATCATACTTTTAAATGTATATTAACTATACTAATAAATAATATTATTGGCTGTCCAATTTGGATAATTTTTAAATAATTTCAGCATTAAGGGCCGGATTCTGAGTTAATACCGCGAGGGGACTCACGCAAATTCTGTTCCTAGCAAATGAAGCGGGATTGCCATGCAGATCAGGCAAATGGCGCTGTGATATGGAGCACCTGCGATCCTACAGGTGCAGATCCGTGTAGTGAAGATTAGGGTGGGTTATGGACACAGAGGCCCAGATCCAGAGCTACTATATGGCTGACGGGACTTACGCAAGTAATTTGCGTAAGCCCCCTGTGTCGGAACATCTGCACATGCACATGCCAGATATTCTGGCTGCGTAAGTACTGACATACGTAACTAAGTTACGTACATGAGTACTTACGCAGAAAGGACTTACCCTTCATTTACAATGGCCATATACCAGATGGTAATAGCCATGTAAATGAGGGGTTGAGGGGCGGGAAAGCCTGATCCTATAAAAGCCCTAGTTGTACAACTTAAGGTACCGGTAGTGGGGAGTGCAGGGGGGCGTGCTCTCCCTGCTACAGGCAGGGCAGGTGCTAGGGTGTTTGGTGCCCCTGCAAATTTTAAATTTGCACCCTTCTGTTTACAATTTAACCCTGTAACCATCTTAGATTATAGTAAGCGTCATAAAAAACAATCTTATAACAATAATTAAAGAAAGTAAATCATAGTGATCACTATAAAATACAGACAGTTTTCTAGTCTACCCTATACAATTCCTAGCTTAAAAACAGCCAAACAATAGTGACTATATATTTTATCTTCCAAGCTCCCAGTATCCCCATAATGTCTCTCCAGCCCACAATATCCCCATCATCTCTTCAGCCTCCAAGTATCCCCCATATCCCCTATCATGTCTCTTCAACCCCCCAGTATCCCCATATCTCCAGCCCCCAGTATCCTTCATGTCTCTTCAGTGTCCCCAGTATTCTCATCATGTCTTCAGCCCCCCAGTTATCCCCCATCATTCGTATCCAGCCCCCCACTATTCCCCATCATGTCTCCAGCCCCTCAGTATTCCCCATCATATCTCCAGCCCCCAGTATTCTTCATGTCTCTTCAGTCTCCCCAGTATCCCCATCATGTCTCCAGCCCCCCAGTATCCCCCATCATTCGTATCCAACCCCCTTCTATTCCCCATTATGTCTCCAGCCCCTCAGTGTGCCCCATCATATCTCCAGCACCTAAGTATTTCCTCATCGTGTCTCCAACCCTTCAGTATTCTGCATCAAGTGTCCACCCCCATAGCATCCCCATCATGTATCTCCAGCCCCCCAGTATTCCCCATCATGTATCCAGTATCCCAGCATCCTCCATCAAGTGTTTCAAGTCCCCCCATCATGTATCTCTAGCCCACCAGTATCCTCCATCACATCTCCAGCCCCTCAGTATTCTCCATAAAGTGTCTCCAGTCACCCCAGGATCCACCATCATGTCTCCGACCCTCAGTATTACCAATAATGTCTCTCCAGCCCCCCACTCATCATGTTACTTACCTTTGCAGTCTTTCCACCTTCAGTCTTCTGCTTTCCTCCACGGCAGGCCTTGAAGTGAATGACGCTGATGTGACCTTATGTCATGCCAGCGTCATTCATTCAACCACAGGAGGAGGGCTGGAGGGAATGAGCACCGCTGTTTAACATTGTAAGGTGCTCTGTCCAGAATGGGGAGAGCACCTTGCAATGTATAACAGCTGCGTTCATGGCAGCAGACACTGGTGCTGCAGAGTTCGGGAGCGGGGGGTGTGAGCGCCTATATAGCCTGGCTTACCCCACTTACTGCATCGCACTGGCCCCCACGCGCACATAAAGCGTGCAGGGGTCTGTATCTGGTCCAGTGTCCATAACTATGCATGACAGACGGGAGTGACAGGGGACTTCACTCCTCTCTACCTTGTGTCGCTCCAGACCTCCGTGATTTTCACGTACTGCCCTAATACCTCAAGAATGTTATTATATTACAATATAAATAGAAGCATGATTAATTTTAGACAATAATAAAATAAATATCTACAACTAATCAAGAATGTTTCATTAAGCCAGAATGCATATAACAGTATAACCATTAAACTAGTATAAGAAGGGAAAATGACCATCTATTTCAGCCTGAATATGTGAGCTTTGAGATAACTGTAATGGAATATTAACTGTCTTTGCATATTTTATTTTATTTTCCTGACATTTGAGCACCAATCTGATACAGTACAAAGTACAAAGGACATGGAAACTTAGTACATTATACAATAATTCCAACAAAGTACAATATGTTGTTTAGTCATTTTCTGCCTCAGTAAATATGCTGCAGTTAGTTCATCTCAGTAATGCCAATTTGATGACACAAGATTCTGCTACCTCTGAGTCATAATTTTACTACTGAATAAAAGATGTCTCTACTGTCTTTCCTTACACTCTAAAAACAAGTATTAGTTGCAGAGGGGAGCTACAAAAGAGTTTTGTGGAGTTCTTATTATGCACAAAATTATTTTAGAGTAATTTAACTGAACGAATTATAAAATTCAATAAATATGTTTTCAGTGACGGTTGAATTTTCAGTTGAATTTTAAGTAAATTGTCATGAATATTAATTTGTTAGAACTTTTCATAATTTATATTTTAAAAAGAAGGCTATTCTTTCCCTGCATGCAAATGATAACAAAGAATAGGATTCCTACACCTTTAGGACCATATTCATACTTAATTTAGGTTCTTAATTATAAAAAAAAACAATTAGTGAGGGGATTCCCCTGACATGACCCCGGTTTCAGCTTCTTAACAGACTTATGAATACCATAGGGCTACCTTATCTTTAGGTTCGTAGTTCTGTGCGTAGGGTAGCTGATTAAGAATGTTTTTATCATTAATGGCATTACATTCGAAACTACTGAGGAGGGAAGGGATCTTGGAGTCATTCTTTCATGTGGCTTAAAGGTAGCCAATCAATGTAACAAAGCAATGAGGCAAGTCAGATGCTTGGTTGCAGGGGAGAGGAATTAGTAGCAGAAAGAGAGAAGTAGTGATGTCCCTTTATAGATTGTTGGTATGACATCACCTAGAATACTGTGTTCAGTTCTGGAGGCCATATCTCCAGAAAGACATAAATACATTAGAGACTGTGCAAAGAAGAGCAACTAAAATGGTCCATGGCCTGTGTCACAAAACATACCAAGAAAGGCTAGAGGAACTAAACATGTAGCAGCTTGGAGAAGAGAAGGGAGAGGAGGGACATGATATATCAAGGGTTGTGACCGGCTAGAGGATGGTAGCATTTTTTTAAAAAAAACAGGTGTAATAGAATACAAGGGCATAAATATAAACTAGATGGAGGTAGATTCAGAGGAAATGTGTGGAAAAATTACTTCACTGAAAGGGTGATAGATAAGTGGAATATTCTCCCATCTGAGGTGGTTGAGGCTAACACAGTAGAACAGTGTAAACATGCTTGGGATAAATATAATGATATCCTAAATCTTAAACTAAATTGAGGGTAAATAGGGTCTAGGGTCAGTATAGTTTTAAATTAACAACTGGGCAGACTGGATGGGCCATGTGGCTCTTATCTTCCATCACTTTCTATGTTTCTATGTTTTTGCCTAACCGCACCGATTTCCTCATTTAAATGGCTCCACCCAATCTTCTTATCTTCGGACCATATTCAGAGATCCGTTTTTTCAGGAAGTTCTGTGCGTATTTTTACGCTCTGATGAACTGTGCATGCGTAGTAACTAAATTTACACAATCTACATTGACTTTACGCACGGAAGTCCATTAGGCACGGACTTGTGAATAGCACGTGAATATCCATATGGAGGGGTGTGTTTATAATCCGTCCGGAGAAAGATCCATGTAAGTGGGTGGGGGGAGGCATTTAAATGACCATTTGAGGGCGCAGTGAGGGCGTGGTTAGTTGGTAACGCACGTACGGAGGCATTATACGCTCGGAAATGCACACTTAAACATAAGGGTGGTCGAGACACTCGTAAGTCACCGTCAACCTATTTGTGTTAGGGGAGTGTCATGGGTGTTGCCTTGCAACGGCCGTGCGTATATTTGCTTTAAAGAAACGGATCTCTAAACACGGTCCTTCATCCTTAAGTTTTCCCGACACGCTCCTTCATCCTTAAGTCATTATAAAACTTGAGAAAATAGGTTCGTAATAGTGATTCAGAGCTTTCCCATTCTTAAGTCCAGCATAAATTGCGTATATTAGGTTACTATAGATGCGCAATATATCCCTTCTTAAATATACCCTAACAAGCCGCATTTTCTTAACTGTGAATCAGATCCTTAGGGCCTGTTTCAATTGAGCTAAAAGCGTTCGCTGGCGTATTTTTAACGCTATTTTTTGCAAAACAACGAGCGCTATTTTTTTTTGCTATTCAATTATTTTGCAGCGTTAAAAATACACCATTTTTTTACCGATAGCGTTAATAAAAAATTTGCCCCTATGAAAGGTGCGGATTTTTAACGCCGCCCTGTTTTGTGTCCCGACAGGGCATGCCATGGATGCCATGGATGCCAGGGGCCGCTGCGCAGGTGCCTTGGTAAAATAAAAACTTTTTTGGAACGTCGCGAATCACTTCCTGCTAGCAGGAAATGCCTGGCGCTAATGAGAGGTTATTGGCCAGTGTCTGAAATATTGTGAAAATTTCCCCTTCTCTGTCTGCTCTTTTTGCGCAGCGTTAAAAAAATAATTGAATATGCAAATTTTTATCTTTCAATTGCCGGCGAAGGCATCATATTTTTTCCGACGCAATATTATTCAAAATACCACCGGCAATTGAATCTGGCCCTTAGTGTTTAAAGTGTCAACGGTCAGCAGCTTTCTGGAGTTACGCATGTCCTGCAATTGAATCAGCTACACAGTGTATACTGTATATAATGCAGTACTTCTTTACAAAATACCTTAAATAAAAATACTGTAACAACAACAACAACAACACAACAACAACAACACAAACAACACTGCACAACCATTTGGAAAATCTGTCAGAAACCTTAAAAAAAATCCCTGCAATATAGTATGTGCTATGTGCATTATAGGATATTTGTTCTTCTGTAAAGGGATAATTTTCTGGGAAGCTAAAAATGATTATAGGAAATAGGGCATCATTTGTGTTAACCCTGGGAACAATATAGGTGTCTTGTGGATATACAGGGTGTGGAGTAGTAACATCCCTTATCTAGAGAGCCCAGGGGAAAATAGATTAATGCAGCCCTCAATTTATTGACTCACTCACAACAGATTAGTGAATTCTCATCATCCTGCACAGTTGTTTATCACATGCCAGTAAGAGTTTATTCCTGGTAAAATTTACTTCATTTAGATCCCTTCTGTCTGAGGCTCTTTACTGAGAAAACAAAGCATCTTCATTACAGGACAGCAGATAAGCCAAGGTATAGTAGCTTAAATACAGCATTTAATTTTTCAGGACTTAAATTTTGCTAATATGTTGCCTGTCAAACATAGGAATTGTACAATGACAAAATGGCAAATATGAATGGAAACTCATTATTCTGGATAGTTTTTATTATAATATATGAAAGCAAAGGGACTGATCAAGATTCCACTGTAAAAACAAAAGCATCCTGCATAGGGCCAATTAAGGTTTGCGGAGGCCACCCGACATATTGCATAATCATTATGGTAATAACCTTAAACAATATAACAATATATGTCATGAAAGATATAGATACATATAAACAATACTATACCAGTAGCAGCATTGTACACAACTGTTACAAGCTATATCACAGAAAAAGAATCTGAGACAACTGTGCTTCAATAAGTCTAGTACCTGTTGAAGTCTAGATATTTATTAGCTTTATTTTTTTTTATTTTTTTTTTACCTATGTATAAATACTTAAAAAAGAAGTACAATACTCTTATACTCTTACAAACCCTTAACTTTTATTAATAAAAAGAAATAACAGTCCTGTATTATACCCTTCTCTCCACTATAATGTCCCTGTCCCCTGTATAATATCCCCCCACTGCCACGCTAGCCTCTATTATAACCCTCTTTCACACTTTTTCTCTATACCTCTCCCCATCATTATTCAATTATAATAGTCTCTATCACTATTAGATTCCTATCCCCCTCTGTTTCTCCAATATCTCTTTCTATATTGTTCCCTCTATATCCCTTTCTAGACCACTGTTTCCTCGATACCCCTCCCACTATTGCTTTCTTATTTAACTTCTTTCTGAGCTCCTTTTGCTGTCACTCTTCCTCTCTTCACTCACCTCTCACCTATAATTACTCACCTGAGACCTGATTCACAGATCCCTATTTACTACATGCACGTTTTTACGCTTGTACGGAGCAAGGCACCACCCATGACACTCCCCTAGCACAGCCGGTGTTTCAGTGACTTAGGCCTACATTGGGGAACCCTTAACGCTACGTGTGTACTTACGTGCGTATGTTACTTCTGTACGTGCGTATATTACTAACCGTACCCTCAAAAGCCCATTTAAATGCCCCCCCCGCCCATTTTCACGTAACTTCGAACATATGAAATACAACCACGCCCCTTCGTACGTATGTCCCCAAGTGCGATTCACAAGTCCGTGTCTAAAGAACTTACGTGTGTAAATACTACATAATTTACAAGGCAAAAGTTACTACGCCTGCGCAGTTAATCCGCTCCTAAAAATGCGCACACAATCCCACGCAAAAACGGTTCTGTGAATATGTCCCCTGATCTTTTCTATTTTATAATTAACGCTTAATTGTATAGCACCACAAATTTTTCACAGCACTTTACAGAGATCATAGACATTATCATCAGTCCCTGGAGCTACATACTAAGGTTCCTAACACAAACATACACATACCCAAACACATAGCCAATTAACCTACCAGTATGTAAGCAGAGCACCTGGAGCAAACCAACAAGGAAAGGGCTAGTCCCGGAATCGAACTCATGACCTCGGCGCTGTAAGGAAGTGCTACTCACTGAGCCACCGTGTTTTGCTTTTTGCCACTTTCTATATTCTTCAGCTCTTGTTGTCTGACCATTTTACTGCTCCTGATGCAGTCAGTGAGAGAAGAACCATCCGACAGTACTGATTTGTCTTTTGTCTTGACCTAAAACTGGCATTTTATACAGCTAGTATACAGTCTGGCATGTGTGCCCTTGTGAGTATTGTAACTAGCGTTACTGTATTGTGGTGCTGCTGATGGTCAATCAATACTACACAGTGAGAGGTAGGGAAAAGTGATCGGTGGGCTCCTTGTTTGTGATTTCATAAAACTTCACAGAAATCAATAAAATCAGGAAAAAAAACCCCATGGAAATAATGGGAAGTTAAGCACAGCTGTCTGTCTATGGCCATAGAGCAGCCAAGCAAACTTTCTACCTGATTTCCTCTAATTTTCACACTCTGGATCTGGTTCATATTTATGAATTAATTACTATCAAATTATATGAAATAAAAATGATATATACATTTGTATATATTAAAATACGGGTATGGGTCTGGCTGGGGGGAAAACGGTCCTTTCAAAAAATGGATAAAGATAGAAGATGTTGCTGCAACTTGTAAGTATGAATTTAACCCCGACCCTTACCCTAATCCTTACCCTGACCATCCCCTTCCATTGCCCTAACCCCCCCCCCCTTCCATGACACTAACCCTTCCCCGTAGCCTGATGCAAAGACTTATATCCCCACAGCCTAACCCTAAGACTCCCCTCTTTGGTCAGTGCGGCAGGTCTGCGGCGGGTGTGGTGGGGCTTCGTGGTGTTTCCGAGGTAAATATGCTGATCGTGATACTTACTCAGTCTCTAAAATTAGCTTTTGGCTGTCTGTATTTCTAAAAAGACCCCTTTCACAGCGACGGCTACCATCGGTGAAATCAGTGATCCTTTCTATTTAATGGAGTGTCAATTATCAGCAGCTTTCTGGAGTTACATATCTTGTGGCTGTTGCACATATTTAGTCATAAAGGATCGTATTCAAAGATAATAAGGAGATAAGTTTGCAATTCCATGCACCTAAATTGCAAAACAACGCCCTGGACACATGTTTTTCATGTTTTTAACTGACTTAAGAAGACCATAGGCTGCCATAGTTTTCTGTGCGTGTGTTTGTTCTTAAATTGGTAAAGTGCACATGTACTAAGCAAACCACGCCATGTGTACCCCATTTAAATGCCCCCCCACCCACTTTTCTTAATTTCCTTCTTAACTTGTCCTGGCATGCCCCTTCTTACTTATCTCATTAAGAGCGGGGTTGAGAATGACTCTTAATGGATCATTCCCAAATCCTATGTAGATTGCATGAGTAAGAGTACTACGCATGCGCAGTTTATCCATTCTTAAAGATACGCACTCAAATAGCAGCAGTTTCTTGACTGTGAATACGGTTCAAACTGTTGATCAGATGAAGACCCCGCGCTGCCAGAAACACAGCTGAATTCCACAATTAGTGTGGAGAATTCGACTCTCGTACGAAGGTTAAGATCAGGTCCTGAATGTACAATAGGGCAGAAAGAATAGTAGCTTCCCGCGCTCCACAAGGATCATATACTTCATGTGATGATTAAAAACAGTTATTTATTATTTAGTTATTTGTATTCAGTATATATAAATAGATTACATTACGGTCTCTCATAGGTATCCTTTTCAGTCTTACCATATGTTGATCGACCGGCGGGATAAAATAGTTTCCAAAAGCGCTGTTAGGGACAGTGCGCCAGATAGAAACTGTTTGATCACATTAACTCCGATCTCGTAATGCTAAGGACAGTGTCGGCACCCCAGCAGCACCATATTAAGGATCCTTTCTTGCAGTACAAGTAAGCACAACCTCCTCTGTGTGTACAGTAGTTCACCTTTGGGTATGGTTACCATTACTGTGCATTAACTGCTTTTACTCACTCCTTTCCACCCTTGAAATGCCCCTCTGAATGCACACAGCAGTAAGTTGTGTTTGTGTCTGAATCATTGATACACATTTGTTCTTGGGCTTGTGCAGTATGAAGGTAAGCAGAGAGTTTATCATTGATACATTCTAGCCAGGCTCAGCCTAAAATGTGTAAGTCCCCTAATTTTCCATAGTGTCTGGCTTTCCCTAATATATTCAGTATTTGTCAGCTACAGTATATTGTATGTTTACTTATAATTCTATTAGTGAAAAAGATGAACATAACAAATAAAAAATATTTTTAAGTTAAAAGTATTAAACAACGGATTTTTTTTATAAAACATCTCAAGTATGTGATGTTATATATAATAATATTATTTTTGAGACTAAGAGAATAATAATATTATATATTATGTATTATAGAATCAAATTTTGTCTCTTTTGAAGCAAATTAAATTGCTTCTACTTCCAGTAACTGTGTTGCTATTTTTTCTATTAAATCATAATAGAATCTTATATTTATATTGAGTCCTTTAGTAACTGATATCTTATGAAACATTTGCGATAAACAGAAATATTCAACAAAATAATATAAAAATATAATTTCTGTGTAGGGTGGGTTAATAAGTATGTAACTTTACTCAAGCTGGTAGAGATCACTGACTGATTGCAATTGCTGCAAAAAATAAAGCTTTTTTTTTTTTACATATTTTAAAAAGAACCATACATTTTGTTCATAATGTTCTTTCTAAAGTTAAGATAATTAAGTTTCTAACTTATTTTACTGTAATTTGTTTTGTAGTGAATAACTGTTTTAAATATAACTAAAGTAGCTCAGTTAAGCAAATTCTTAAATTCTTAAAAACAAACCCTGGATCCATATCTATAACTGTCCAGATATTGTGTTATTGCTACAACTTGTGTTATTACAAATATATTCTTTTTGAACTAGTTTAACATTAAAACTAGTATGCTGATATAAGCTTTAATCTCTGTGTAATGGTATATTTATCTATAGCAGGGGTTCTCAATCAGTGGTATTAGTACCACTGGGTAAGACTATAAGCAGCTGTACTTATATTGTAACCAGATGCAATACCAGATGGCAGAGGGCATATTTAATAAAATATCCTGGGGGCTGAATGGCATGAATAGAAATAATAATAAAAATAATAATAATAATAATAATAATATTGTATATACAAATACAAAAATTCCCCCAGCACTCTTGCATTAACTAGTAGCTAATCATTACATTCTATCTTTATAATAAAACATAGAAAAATGTGTTACATACATTTGCAAACATATGATAAACTATTAGTCACTTACTAGGCTTCTCTGTTTTGGCGGTCCTAACTTAAATACTGTCAAAATCCCCTTTGGGTCATATATCATGTATTTTTAAATTGAACCAAACTCACCACAGAGGCTCCCAAGTGTATTTGTGTATATTTCCCTATACCTTTCTAGAACCTGCTCTAGATTAATTTATAAATTGATTTGAAGAACCACCATCTTGTATATATATATATATCTTATTCATGATGCGGACCGATGGAAACTTTAACAGTTTAGACTAATAGCAAAAACCTGTGCAAAATATTTTGCAATGTAGGGGATGCAAATTACGGTACTATTTATTTTTTTTTGCAAGCAGAGAAAATACTTCCATTTTTCTTCCAGCACACAAATACTGAGCAACTTTGATAAGATTTTATATTTATATTTACAGACAGTATAATACAGAGTTATGCTAGAAAAAGTCACCTCTCAACTGTGATTCTGCTTGCGTGGTTTAAACTTGCCTTCCCTTGCAGTTAAACATTCAGTAACTTACAAGATGCCAAGCAGTATGGATTCACAAGGGGGGAAATCATGTCCAGTAAATCTTATTGAATTTTTTTTTTACTGGGTCACTAAAGTAGTAGATCAAGGGAAAGCTGTAGACATAGCTTATATATATTTCAGTAAGGCTTTATCACATTGCAGACTGTAAAATAAGATGGATAATTTGGGATTAGACACAATGGGGCAGATCCAGACCTATACCCGCCCGTGTATTTACACTTTTCGTAAGCGTAAAAGCGCTCATTTGTACTTACTGTGCATGCGAGCAGAAGATGTTATGCAAAGAATCGTTGAGCGTATGGGCCTTGAGCGTGCCAGCTTCGTAACAACGCACAAAGGGGCGTGCCAACCATACAAAACCCATAATTATGGTTTGTGGGCGGGGACAGATATTTAAATCGTACAGTATGGGCGTGCTAAGCATCATAAATACGCATGAATGCTACGGACGCCCGCGGTTACGCTCAGAAAATTTAGGGTAGGGTTTGGTCGGCGTAAGATGACATAAATACTGGAGGGGAGTTCTTAAGGGAGTGCTACGCGCAAGGGCGTATTATTTGCGTAGGTCTGGATCTGGCCCAATGATACTGTAATTGTGTGTATATGATCTCAATCAGAGCCTAGACAACAAAGGTTTGTGGTAAATTGAATCACTTATGTGGATGATAGCGTTACCATTGAGTTCCCTAGAAACCTGTACTGGTGATTTTGAGGGTAAAATATGCCTTTTTGTAGATGACACAAGGGTAGACACACCAATAGGTGTACACAAAATGGGCGATGATCTAGATAGATTGGAGGAATGATCAAATGTGTGGCAATGGCAAATGCCAAAAAAATGCTAAATCATGCACTTAGGATGTAAAAACCCAAAAGATCTAAATGTTATTAATGGCACTACATAAGAAACTACTGAGGAGGAATATTATCTAAAAGTCACAATTTTATGTGACTTAAAGGTAGACAAGCAATGTAACAAGGCAATGAGAATGGCAAGGCAGATGCTTGGATGGATAGGGATGGGAATTAGTAGCAGAAAGAGAAGTAATTGGTATAAAATCACCTATAATGTTGAGTACTGGAGGGTCATAACACAAGAAAGAAATCAACATACAGTATTAGAGACTGTGCAAAGAAGAGTAACTAGACTGGTCCATTGCAAGTCACAAAACAGAAGCTGGACTTATAATCATAGGTAGGAAGTTTTTAGGAAGTAAACAATAAAACTGGGGCTAACAGAAAGATATTTGCCATTAGACATGTACTGTAAGACACATTCCCCCAGAAAATGGCACCCCTAGTTATGTCCCTAGGGATGCCATTGTCTGGGGGCATAACTGACAGGTTGAGGAGATATCTTTAGCAAGACAGTAAATGTCACAATTAATCAATATTTTTTTTTTTAAGTCAGATCAAATATTGTATTTTATCAACAAACCTCATATTTTCTTATTCTGATAAGACCTTCATCCTCCTGTATTTAAGTTGAAGTTTGTGTGCAACAAATAATTTGCATGACATCAGTAATAGCCTTCTACAATGTGCCATGCTCACATTTAATAGCAAAGATAAAACAGAAATGGCTAAACTTATTGGCTGAAGTTCAGTAGTTTAATACTAAAAGAATTACTGAAAGTACCAGTAGTCATGTTATAGAATCTTGTTAACTTTTTGAGCCTTTTAGTGTTAGTAAGAGTGCAATGCAGTGGAAAATTTGACTTCGATATTTAGAATTTTATAAACAGTTCTCTTTAATTAATTCTATCGGAAGTCCATTTAATAGAATACAATGTGCTTGCTTACTAAAGCACTAACTTTAGACTGGATTAAAGTTAAGTCCAAATTACGTACGTTACCCTCTGTAATAATGGTCAAGGTGTTCATTTAGAAGTGGGAGTATGAAAATGCCAGATAACAAACACGGGTCTTGGAGACTGGGGATGAGAAGCTATAAGGATAGGGCATGTGTTAAATCAATTTTAGAGAAAGTTTTATAACACTATGTATTAAAGTATAACATAAACTGGTCTCTGAAGAGGTGCCAGCCACCAGTCAGCAAACTAGTCACACATAGGCTATGGCTGAGCGCATAAGTGCTTCTACATACCTAAATATTATAACTTAACTCACATGCTACACAAGTAGCTTCATATTTCATCTACTCTTTACAAATATTTCCCTCAACTGCAACATCCCTTATACAAGCCCCACATATTACTCACCACTGCTTTCAGAACCTAAACAACTAAGTTTTGTACACAAGGAGAGCCATTCAATGAAGTAGCACTAACATTCAGCATGCCTAATCCCTGCAAGAGAGGCGGGTATAGGCATGTAGATTAAGAAGAATGGGCGCCGGTAGTCAGTTCCACATGGATCTGCTTTTGACAAATGCAGATCCATGCGAAGAAGTTAAGGTAGGGTTCCAGACACGAGAAAGAGGCATGAAAGAGGAGTTCGCTCTACTCTTCTGTGAGGACTTACATACCTCCGTGCATATGGAAAACGCATGGAGATCTACAGCAGGCCCATTATCATTACTTACATCAGAATCCCATAACAGAACTCCTTAACACTCCAGTTTAATACATATTCTGCTTTTTTAATCAGTATAAAAATATGATGACCAGAAGGAGAACACAGAAAAATGAAAGCAAAAAGAGACACAACATATTTGTACCTATATGGACCTCTCACACAACACTGTAAGTTCATGTAAAGTTTGGGGAACCTTGCTCACTTTTTATGGGAATATTATATCTTGTACTTTGTGGCACTGTGTTTCCTGTTCTGTGGTGGGATTTCCTCCTGTGTGTCAACATAGGGTCCCTTTTCTATGTCAGTCCCCGGCATGCCTTCAAAGCCATGTCCTATTTCTAGATATCCATGAAGCCACGCCCCTTTTATAGATATCCATGAAGCCACGTCCCGTTTTATAGATATCCATGAAGCCACGTCCCCTTTTATAGATATCCATGAAGCCACGTCCCCTTTTATAGATATCCATGAAGCCATGTCCCCTTTTATAGATATCCATGAAGCCACGTCCCCTTTTAATTTTTTTCACAGTTTTTTTTAAATGTCCATTATGAGGAACCCCCCCACTGAATAATCAATCAGGATCCTTCTATCAAATATTTCATTTCTTACCCAAAAACTTTATCATTTATTGACATTTTAATTGACACCTTCAGCAAAACATTTTCTTCTCCTCAGCAATATGATTACGTAAAAAAAAAAAAATATGGGTCCAAGTCATAATGAAGCCTTTAAAATGATTACCCACCTTAATTATTCTGTATAGTAGAATATTGTGCAATAGTTATGCTAAGAGCTCTCTAGTTACCCTGCATAGTACATAACAGAAAGATATTTGCCATTAGACATGTACTGTAAGACACATTCCCCCAGAAAATGGCACCCCTAGTTATGTCCCTAGGGATGCCATTGTCTGGGGGCATAACTGACAGGTTGAGGAGATATCTTTAGCAAGACAGTAAATGTCACAATTAATCAATATATTTTGTTTTTTTAAAGTCAGATCAAATATTGTATTTTAACAACTAACCTCATATTTTCTTATTCTGACAAGACCTTCATCCTGGAAAAAGATACCTAATGGCGCTAAAATGGGAGAAAGCTGCTGTAGGGGAGAATTGCTAGTCTCCCTAAAAACGAACAGAAATATATACCAAAAGAGGATAACAGCGCTAAGTAAAATATATAGAGTTGTATATGTGGTCTGGCTTTGATGAAAAACACAAGAATGGCAACCTGATGTATATATCAACAATTTAATTCAATAAAATTAAATAACAATAAAACTGTGGAGATGAATAATAGCAGTGGCATGTGTATTAAGGAGAACTGTCCTTAAATATAGCATCAAATGGTAACAATATCAATTCCACGGAGTACTACTACATCTAATCTCACAGACCATCGCCTATTATTTTGTGTTCCTCGCAGAGCACTGAATAGATAAACAATGGCAGTTTTCATTTTTCTAAATAATATGATAACAATAAGTTTGGAATAAAAATACGGAATAGATTATTCAGATAGTATAAAAGATAGCACTGAAATTTGTCCATCAATCTACCAATTGTTAAATAAACATTGTGGTATAAGATTTTATTTAGTTTAATTTAATTGAACACAATACATTGTTAAATGTATAATATGCACAATATTCTTTCTTATTTATTAGTCACCAAGAATCTTAACTGTAAGGTGCTTTAACTAAACTTTCAAAATAACTTAATCGTTTAATAAAGCATGACACTATACCAGCGCAAAAAAACTGAATGTCTAGAATTTAAAGATAGATCAGTTTAAATAAAATGAAAATGGGCTACAACAATAATAATGTTTTTTTTTTTTTAAATGGAGATATCAAGTTGACAGAATAGAAGTTGCATGATAAACTGTATAATCAGATATTGATTCTTATATGAATAACGCTTCAATGTTGCACAGATGAGATCCACAATATAAAAAGAATCTTAATATAGAAATTACAGTAGAAAATAGCTTGACTAAGAAAAAACCCATCATATAATTCCCGAACAGTAAGACCTTTGGCAAAATTAACCCACGCCCCCGCTCACATGTGAATAATCCTATGAGTAAATTTGGTATTCCTGACCAAGACCTTCATCATAATGATCTCCTCCACCCTGCTTCCCCCATCCCTCCCCAAATAAATATATATATACTGTATACACAAAAATTGGTTAATCAGAATTAAAGTATATAATAGTTATTTATTTCACTTGTTGGCTCAGCTGTCTCTACAAAACAGAACATAGAGAAATGTTAAACCCTGCGAGAGAATTATATGCCTTCTGGATATTCTGGGTGTGTGGTAGCATTAGACCTTATCTTGGTAGCCCAGAGGAGAGCAGAATAATGTCGCCCTCAAATTACTGACTCACTCTTACTAGATTAGTGAATTCCCATCAATGTAAAGCTTGGAGGGTCATTTGTCACATTACAGTAACAGTTTTCTTCTGCTAAAATTGAGTTAATTTACATTCTTACAAGGATTGTCCTATTTGCGAGGAGTATAATTAAGAGACAACTGTTAATTCATTTTCAATAGCTGAAATTTCAATCACTAATTATTTTGTAACCTGCAGACATTCATTGCTGACTTCAGATTGTAGCTGTCATTTGAGTATTGATAAGTAACAGCTAATTAGAATGCTTGTTGTTTAAAGATAAAAAAAAATTCTGTAGTGCTGCATAAAAGGTTATATAAAACAAGCAAACAAACAAATGAAAGATAGATAGAAAGGCTTTTTAAAGACACGTTTCAACAACTTCTCTTATTTTCTTCTTTATCAATATATGTACAATCCTATACAATTATTATAGTATATAGTACTGTAGTTCACCCTAGCTGCCACCTTTCCTACTATAGGGAATGGGCCTGTTACAAGCTCCTGCTTTGAGCAAACCCCATACAAATGAACTAACAACACAAAAGTTCTAATAATATAGGGCCGGATCCAGACCCCCGCGTGCTTTCCGTGCGCGCGGGGGTCTGAAATAATATAGCCATATTATATTACATATAATTAATATCTAATAAAATGAAATAGAAAATAAAACCAACATTAAACAAAAAAAACTGAATTATTTATGCACAGCATTTTCACACCTATAGTTTGGCGTTTCGTAAGCTAAACATCTGTTGGATGTAGACTGTGGAGTTTTGGCCATTAGCAGCTTCTGGAACTTACAGTAGCCTTGCCCTGTGTCTTATGCCAATTTTAGCAATAAACTATGTCCACTACTTGCATAAATGGTAGAGTTTAGATTGGGTTCACTCAGTTTTTTTTAACTTAGGTTAAAAAAAAATCAACATATCAACCTAAGCATCAAAAGAAGAAGGCACTTTCAATGGCAGCGGTGTTACTAGCAGGGGTGCAAATGATGCGGCTGCTACAGGGCCAAGAGTAGAGAGGGGCCCATTGTAGCTGCCCAGTCTGTACCCAAAGAAGACAATGTCAGGAGCTGGAAGCTTAAATAGCACTCAGGTGAGTGCTGTTTATAAATAACTTTCCAGCAAAGAACAGCACTATGGTGAGTACTGAGTACTGAGTGCTACAATGTAGAGGGCATAGAGAAATCTATAGCGAAAATCACCTAAGCTGCTATACACACACAGACGCAGACCTGCCTTACCATCTGGCCAGTGCGTAGGAAAATTCTTCCCTGCGCATTGGCCCTGTAATTACAGTGGGCCCCCATCAGTCGGTCTTGGGTCAGTATTCCCGGCTGTCCCCTCCCTGATGGCGGCCCTGAATACTAAAGCTTCTAAGAATTGCAAAGGTTGGATGGAGGTAAAAATTAGTTTAAAAAAAATAATCCAAAACAATGTTCTTAATAAATGCTGTAGATTTTGTACCGAATGGAGGGGGTCATGTTGAAGGGTCTGAAGCTACAGTGAAGATCTCACAAGGTGACACTGTCATTTTGCAAATCTTTTACTTCCAGCACCATCAGGGGTGTGATAGATGCCCCATATGCATATTTTTGCTTTTGTGCCATCACTTATTTTTTTCAGCTACTAAAAGAATCCATAAATACTAAACATGTGCATGACAGCATAATGTCAGAGTTGTTCTAATTTCATACAAGCATAGCAAGTACAACTATTTATTATAGATAGATAGATAGATAGATAGATAGATAGATAGATAGATAGATATGAGATAGATAGATAGATAGATAGATAGATAGATAGATAGATAGATAGATAGATAGATAGATAGATAGATTTATTTTCCAAGATGAAAGGCTCTGTTTTGATCATTAAAAGACTTGCCAGACCTGATGAAGTTCATCCATACAAAGACAGGAAAGAATGGTCAGCACTCACTGTCTTAATAAAGTGCAATACAAGAGATTGACGTTCTCTGGTATTGCACTTTATTAAGACACTAAGTGCCGGTCATTCTTTGCTGTCGGTATTTATATATATTTCCAAGGTGAAGGGCACTCCGTGTAGATCATTAAAAAACGTGTAGTGTTGCCAGACCTGATGAAGATCATCCGTACAAAGACAGCAAAGAATTGCCGACACTCATTGTCTTAATATAGTGCAATACAAGAGATTGACGCTCTCCTGTATTGCACTTTATTAAG
>WWET01002697.1:84775-123886 GCA_011038615.1 Limnodynastes dumerilii | reverse complement strand
TGAAGGCCGATACGCTGTGCTTTAGTAAGCACAGCGCATCGGCGTAGGTCTGGATCAGGCCCAAAGATCTTACGCTTACGCCCGCCGTCCTAACGACGGCGGATGTTGTTCTGGATCAGGCCTTTTGTTCCTTAGAAAAACATAGGCGTATCTTTAATGGGTGCAGGGTGTGCAGTGCACACGGGCCCCTCAGAACAGGGGTCCCTGTGGCATGCATCCTGCACCCAGGGTTGGTAGGGGAAGAGGGGCCATTCAGCATCTATTTCTTCCCTCTAATATCTTCCAGAGGGAAGAAGATGCCAAATTAGTCCCCCTTCCCCTGTGGTGGGACTGTCCCGATTCACGGGGCGGAAAGTTTAATCCCCGCCCCCTTTTTGGCCCACAAATCTGGACAGTCCGTTCTCAGGTAAAGGGGTGGGGGCCCATGTGCAAATCCTGCACACGGGCCCCCTCACTTCTTAAAATGCCCCTGCAGAAAAACATTCATTATTGTTATTGTCCTTATTATTAGCAAGGCAGCCCCTCTGTTTCAGGTCCTTCTGCCCACAAACAGCCTCCAGGCTGCTGCGGGGCTTCCGCAGCGTCTTCCGCCCGCAGCAGCAGGGCTTCTTTGGCGTCTTCCGCCCACTGACTGCCTCCTGGCAACAGCGGGGCTTCTGCAGCGTCTTCCGCAGCGTCTTCCGCCCGCTGACTGCCTCCTGGCAACAGCGGAACTTCCGCGGCATCTTCCTCTTCTGCCCGTGGGTCTTCTCCTTGCGGCCGCAGGGCTTCTTTCGCCGTCTTCTCCACCGTCTTCTTCTTTGATCTTCTTCCGATGCTCTCAGTACCGTTGCCTTTCTCATTTCTCTTTGCAGGGTTAGCGAGGGCTCCTTCGGGAGTGAAGCTCCGCCGTGATGCGACTTTATTATTTTGCTTTGTTATTTTTAGAGACTAGGGACAGTGTTACTCGGCAATACCAGTCTACCGTTTATTATGGATGATTGACACTTCTCACGGCTCGGTGGTGTCCCGCGGCTTCTAAGTCTGGTGCACCTGTGGACTTTTTGTATTTAATATAGTGTCATTGTGTGACATAAAAATAATGACTTTTGCAAATATACTTTTTCTCTAAATGGTTATCAATTTGATGACAATATAGCTATTATCGCTTTAATATAATATATTTCATTTATATTATTTAATAATATTTAATTTAATATTCGCATGTAAAGTTTTAAGGAGATGTGTACACTTAACTATGGCACTTTTTTGGGGGAACTATCTCTTAGAACCCTAACTCTTTTGCTTGCAATTATTATGGCCATATTGTAGCACTTTCCTGTTTCATGTCAGCATGATGTTATATACTTAGTGATATTCTCTTAATAATTCTTGATATTTCTCTCTTTTATTTGATGAGAATGTCTGTGCAGTTTTTTCTCCCCTTTTTTGATCTATAGAGCTGCCTCCCCATTGGTCCAAGGTGAATCCCCTCAGACCCGGACTCAGGAGCGGGTAAGTACCGCTCCACACCTCTAATATCTTCCAGAGTGAAGAAATAGATGCCAAATTAGTCCCCCTTCCCCTGCGGTGGGACTGTCCCGATTTGCGGTGCAAAAAGGGGGCGGGGCTTACAGCGCCGTTAAGCTCCGCACTCTTTTCAGCCCGCAAATCTGGACAGTCCGTTCTCAGGTAAGGGGGTGGGGGGCCCATGTGCAAATCCTGCACACGGGCCCCCTCACTTCTTAAAACGCCCCTGTGCAGACCCTTCCACTTGCCTCAGGATTTAGTGAATCTACTATGTCTATCAGAAAAAGAGAGAGAAGGTGGTGCAGGAGAATTTCAGATGCATATACCTGTTTGACATTCACCTTTTCACTAGTCTTCAGTTTAGCGGGAATAGCAGCAGTATGAAATCTTCCATTAAAAAGGGGCCATTTTGCCACTGCAGGTGGTGAAAGGGATGTTAGCCATTTTTATATTTTTTTTTACCAAATATCTAGTGCTATCTGTAACTTTGAACTTACTAGTCGAAAAGCAACGTTTCTATTACAACTTTCACACAATGATTGCCTTTATGGGCCTTTTGTCATCCAACATAAATTTGTTTAAAACAAAGAGGATGCCAAGTCACTACTGTTTCCAATACCTTCAGTGTGTTCCTCATCTATTGATCCATTACTAAATGACAACTAGGAACTAAATGCACTTCATGTTTCCAGTCACCATAGCATATTGCATGTGGAAGGGTTGCAAATTCCCCTTTTTAAAACCATGTTGAAATTCAGGGGCAGCAAATAACATATGTTGCAAACAGTAAGAAAACCGAATGACAACTTGACCTGAGGTATGATAAACACCCGATTGCCTGGCCTTGCCATCAGGTAGCCTATGGGGTTAGCCAATCAGGCGTGATTAGCAAGCCAAGGGGTTTGCTAGAGAGGGGGAGCGGGTTAGGGCTATATTAGGCTAGGGCAGTGTTCGTTTAGCCTCTTTAGAATTTTCTTCTGGTTAATAATTATCCCTGTGCTGAAAGAAATTGTTCTAATTTACTGTGATATTCTGCATCTTTCTCTTTGTACTACTTCTGTTATCTTACTGTCCTCTTTGATCTTTCCACTCTTTTTTCATATCTTTTCTTAATTCTTTACTCTCATCTGCTTTTCCCCAATGTCCTAAACATCTCCCAACCTCTCCCATATTTCTCCCAGCCCCTGCAGCCTTAATTTTCCTTTTAAATCCCCTCCCTATTTCTTTAACTGGGCACCGCTATCATTTCCCTGCCTGTTAGCACCAGGACATTGCCACAGCACTATGTTAATGTACAGTCAGCCGGGGCGCTGTGTGGTGCTTCCAGCTACAGACTCTGGACTGAACTGCCTTTTTAACCAATGCAGGTGAGCACCCATGGGGGGCTCATGGAGCTCAGGGTTGCCAACAATAACGTGGGGGGGGGGGTTGCCAACAACAGCATAGTAGAGTTGCCAGCAGCTCACTAATATATTGGACAGACAAAGGTTTAATCTTAGACAGAGAAGTGAGGAGTAGACAGGGGGTTAGGGAGCACTATAGGGTGAATAGGAGTAGTAGGGTGAGAGGGGGGACAAGCAGATAAACCACAAAAAAGGGTAAGGGAGCTAAGCAGAAGAGCTCTGCAGCTAGAGTTAGCAGGGCAGATTAGGATATCAAGGAATTGTCTTTGTCTGACGACACCTCGCCTGACATGATTCCAGATATCCCCCAAGGTTTTTGAATCCCCAGTAAGGGTTTTGGCTTGTAGGCAGCTGACAGGCTTCTGCCTATGGATCTTCCTGTAACTCATCAGTAGTTTCTCAATCCCATGATGCTGTGTCCCCTATGCATGACCTCTGTTATGGTGGTCACTCCCGTAGAAGGACGTGTGACTATCCTTCCCATGCTCAGTGGCACTACCCAGTTGCTGTTTTATGCCATGGCAGCCTCAGGGGTCCATGAATGAGGGTAGATCTGGACCCACACCTTTGTCTTTCCTATTTTCCATTGTCTGAACCATATCAGTCACAGGTTGGATTAGGCGTGCCTGGGTCATGTGCGAAGAGGCGCAGGCATGGGTAGCACAAGGCACAACATTGTGAATGATTAGCAAGCAGTGAAACGTTAGTAGATTCTGAAGTCTCTTTGTTTTCAAATTCTTTACAGGATCAGCAACATGCATCTGGATAACTTCAATAAGAAGGTGACAGAGAGCAGCCGGCTATGTTGTATCAGGCATACAAGAATGTGTTGGGTCCCATTTGAGCAGTGGTTGCAAGTCCAGTGAGTCACACATGCCTGAAACAGCAATAACTTCTGAGGGGTCAGTTAGCTTTAGTATAGGGTCATCCAAATCCCAGATAAAACCCACCAAGATTGAAGAGTAAAATGTAGGGTAGTCAAGGGAATCAGGCAGGACATTCAAGGGCTCAAGGAGAGACGTCCATGTAAGGGTATATGCCCCCCGCTGATTTTATGTGGTAGCACAGCAATCTTGTGGGATGTCAGGAAATCCTTGCAGGAAAGGATTAGGGAGGGGCAATTTTTTTATGTTTTGTGTTATACATGAGGGAAAAAAGCTTTATAAGACATTTTCTAATTGGCTGAGTGGGTTTTGCATCTTTGCTGCGTGCAGGTTGTTTATCCTAATTTAATCCCAATAAGGGGAAGTGTATTGCCTTCAACACTACCAAGTGTCACAGAGGCCACTTGTGTAAATTCTGGCACTCGTGCACCAGATGCTGTGTCTCCCATCCCACAAAGTATTGTAACTCTCCAGTCCAGCTCTCCTTCCGACCCCCACAGCTCCCCTGCCATGGCATCTTGGATGAACTTGTATCCCAACCATTCAGACTCTGTTATGTTAAAAGAGGGTTTCCTCCTAGGTTTTAAGTTACCCAGTACAAGGGAATTGCATACGGCATGGCTTAGGAACTTTAAGTCCGTATGGCAGTTCTTGGATTTTGTTTTTGGTAAAGTTATAGAGGAGGTATCTTTAAGAAGGGTAGCGCACTTCACATCCACCCTCATTCCTGACTTGGTTCTGTTCCCAGTTAGAGTGGTCTTTAAGAAAACACCAGGAAAAATTTTGATTAATTTAACACCTTTCTTACCCAGATGGTTTGTCTGTAAATTACGCCATTGACTCTGGTGATTGTTCCGTCACCTACCAGTCCTTTAAGTCGAAGGTAAATGTGGTAAATATGGTGCAAGCCAATGGTTCTGGAGCATTAATGGTGAAGCTTGATATTGAATCTGCTTTTAGTATAATTCACCTTTTCACAGAGTCATTCAAGTTCATGGGTTTCCGGTTAGATCAGGAGTTTTCATTGATAAATGTTTACTGATGGGTTGCACCATCTCCCGCACCCTGTTTGAAAAGTTCAGCTGGTTCCTTCATTGGTGAGTCCAGGTAGGAGCAAAGCACAATGGAGTAGATCCAGAACTCCGCTTGCAATACGTTTACTCGCATAGCGTATTTACGTGTGCGTACCTTCTATACACTCCTCTTGAATGTACATATTCTGTCTGAGATCCGCTGTCCTACCTTAACTTTTGCCCACGTAACCGATGTCATCCGCTCACGTACGTATGTGCAACATGTATTTACGCAGCTAAGCACGCCCATACTGTACACTTTAAATACAAACCCCCCGCCTACATAGCGTATTTCAGACGTATTTTTGACTCGTAAAATTGGCACACCCACTCGTAAGGATTTACTTGACACTTACGTGAATGGCCCATACGTTCACATTTACGCTACGTTACGGAGCGTATTTTCTATGGTGTGCATGCGCAATACTTACCAAAACGCAATTTTGTGTCCGCCACGCTTAAATTCGCTTACATGCGTTGTTCTGGATCTGGCCCAATGTGCTTATACGCTACATGGACAATTTCCTGCTCAAGCTCAGTCGGGAGAATGTCAGCAGGTCTTATTTTTAGCACGTTTGCTTTTCTTGCATTTTGGCATTTCGTTCGCAGCAGATAAGTCAGAGGGACTGGACACATGTTTGTCATATCTCAGGATCAAAATTGACATAATGGCTGGCAGCTGCAGATTGCTGGCTGACAAGGATGGAAAACTGCAGGAAGAGCTACTATCGTTTCGCTTGCGTCTGTGCACTCTGTTAAAAGACAGTCAATCCTGGTTGGGCTTGCTGAACTTTGCGTGCCAGGTTATACCAAATGTCGCATTTGCTGCTAATGTCTTGAAAGGGCTATGGCAGAAGTCAAAAAAGCACTCCATTTTGTACATTTATCAAGAGGAATAAGGGATGACATGGATATCTGGTTTACTTTTCTGGAGGGTTTAAACAGCGTCTGTATTTAGCAGTGCTCTCCTGAGTCCAATCAGGAGTTGCAGCTGTTTACAGGTGCGTCAGGGTCAAAAGATTTTCTTCTTCTTCCAGGTGAGGGGTGTTGTGCCACACCATCGCTTTTGGAATGGGTGCAGGTGGGGCTCACTACGAACTTGCTGGTTCTAGAACTTTTCCCCATCATTATTTTTGTTGAATTGGGGTGGAGGCCCTCTAAAACAGGGACATCCTGTTGCAACAACTTAAGCATGTTTCAGGACATCAGGAGGCAGTGGGCCTCATCCCCTCCTGCTGTTAAGTTGTTTAGGCATTTGGTTTTTAAGTGTTTAAATTTCAACATTTAATTTAGAGTAAAGTATGTCTCCGATGTAGAAAATTGCATAGCTAATGTCTTGTTTTGATTGGACCAGGCTTAGGGAGCTAGGGAACGAGGGTCATTGTCATCTCTGGCAAATTGTTCAGATTGCCTAAAGGCCTTGGCGGACAGCTCCCTGGCCCCAAACATACTTCGGGCCTAAATGCAGGCAGCAGTGAGTTGCCTACAAGACTGATAGGTGGTGCAGAGGTAAGCCGGACAGGGGCCTTATGGTTAAATGGTTGTGGTCTGAGTACTGGGTGGGGAGGACAAAACCATCCATGTCGGCATTGCCTGCAGGGGTGCCCAATCTCTCCAAATTACAGGGTTCTGCTGATCCGTTGAAGGAGTTTGTAGTCCCTAGAATTATAAAAGGGTTGGGCAGAAAATATCGGTAGGACACGTGTCATCCCACTGATTTAGCTATGCTGAGTCAGCTGATGTTAACTTTAGAGGGATGGCTTTGAACTGATGCTTTTCCGGGTGACTTTCTTGTGGGCCTTTTTCAGCACATTCAGGGTTTTGGAGCTGGTGGACAGGAGTAAGCATGCAAAGGACAATGACCTGTTAACTAAGAATTTAGTAATTCAGGATTCCTCAGTATTGTGGAAAGTCTATCAATCCAAAACTGATCAGCTAGGTTGGGGGCGCTGGGTGCATTGGCAGTTGTGTTGGTTTGCCATGTTGGTTTAGCATGCAAACATGCAAGGATGAATATCCAGGTAGTATAAACTGTCTATTGCATGTGGACAGTTCCCTGTTGATGTAGTATCAATTTACATTCGAATTTAAGCGCTGGGGGCTGATCCTGGGTTAAAGCCAACAGAGGAATTACATACAGCTTGTATGTAATTCCCCTGTTTTGAAGTTTGTATGCATGTGCACAACCTTCTTACGATGCCGTAAGGGTCGGCATAAGTAGCGAATGTTACGTACGCCAGCTGTTATGAGAAAGGGGCTTCCCCTTTTACACATGTCGTATCTCCGCCATGAAGGTGGAGATGGACATGGTAATGAGGGGACAGGGTGGGGGAAGGCCACATACGTGATCGTAAAGATTTACTACCAAGAGTGGGGAGTGCAGGGGGCGTGCACTCCCTGCTCCGAGAACGCCCGTAGTGATCTTGGGCGCCCATAAGGCACCCATAGGTCTGGATCCGGCCCTAAATGCGGAAGTTGGGTTGGACCCTTCCCTCTTTGGGACTCACTCCTTTAGGATGCCTGGACGGTCGTTCATTTGATTTTATTATGGCTAAGGTTCGGTGGAAGTCGCAGGCTTATAAGAAATATATTAGAGTTTGTTAGCTGGTTGTCATGCAAGTAAGGCTTTAGTAATTGCTATAAGGTAAGTTCTACATTATTTAGTGGTAAGCTAAGTAGGATGAGGCTGAGTGAAGATGATCTAGATTACCATCGCTTGTTATTATGGAGTCGTTTACCCTCGTTGGATTCACCCTGACTCACTCTTGTCCTTTCCCTTTCCATTCTTTTGTCCCTTTTTTTTTTCTTTAAAAAAGAAATTATCACAAACTGTCCCGATATTCATCCCTACAAATTTTTTGTCTACACTTCAGTCGCATATTCGCCAGTTTGTATGGGCAGGTAAACAACCTAGATTTAGTCAAGATGTCCTTTATTGTAAACGCTCACAGGGAGGCCTTCAATTGCCTAACTTCGTTGATAATTATCACTCAGTACTCCTTTCCAGGATCCTTGACTGGACTAGATCTCCCCCATTCCAAACAATGGATATCAATAGAAGCCGCTTCCCTAGATAATCTTCCGGAAGTAGTCCCATGGTTGGCGAAGCTTCCTTCTTCCAGTTATCCTCTGATCCACGCAATGTTGGACCAAGTTAAGATATCTTCCACCCATCTCCGCTGCTACTTCGCCTTTCACTCCGCTATCACATAATCCAGACATCCCTCATTCTAATCTTTCCCTCTGGCGTGATGGTGCAACAGTTTGCAGTCTGCACTTGTTGGACAAAAAAACAGTCAAGCCCTTTGTCTCCCTACAAGAAACTAACACCCTCCCCACTACCGACTTTTGGTTATACCTGCAAGTGAGGGACTTCATTCTCCGCAGTATTTGTGACATCTAAGGTGGTGATACCAGTACACTGGCGATCCGCGGTCCTCCAATCTCCAAGGGAATGTTGATTAGAATTGACCTCTATATGTCCATGGAGGAAATCACTTTGTCTGGTCACGAGAAGGCAGAGGAATTTACAGAAACTTGGTATCCATGGCTGTTTAAGGATACCCAGGTTTTCCATTTAATCATGGATCCATGTATATCTCCCTCTAACCCACCCCTCTCACAATTAGGGAACTAACAATATTCCCTGGGTTTCCCCCTCGACCCTTGCAGTCCTCTCTTTGACTGGTGCGGACAGGTAACATAATAGCTTGATGGCACTCTATTTCCTAATGGTCAATATCGCTAAAGCCTTGGTTAGCTTGGCACGGTCCATCTCTTTCTTACCTAACTCTATTTCCCTCTCGACCCCCCGCCCCTCTTTCCATTGTCCTACATCTCTCCCCCTTCTTTTTTCTTTCTCTCCTTTATTATGCATGTTTTTAACTGTGATTACAGTATTGAACAAACTGAAAATGGCAATCTTAATGCAGATGTTTTGTTTATTTATGCATGTCTCAACTACAATGTACCGACAATCATTTATATTGGAAAAGTACATGTATGTCTTTTGTGGTTTTCAATAAAAAGATATTAAACTAAAAAAAAAAATTATAAACTTTATTAGTAGAGGTTTTTCTTAGCTTGTGACAATAAGGTATTGGGCGATTTAGTAATCTTACAGTTCGGCCTTTGTTTGTTTAACAGGAGGGAGGATGCAAAGCTGGCGGCCATTGGTGTTAGGCCATTCCTATGTTTACTGGGCAGGGCTGGAATCTGGTACATGGCGAATTCGGACTCCCAGACTGTTTAATTGTGCACCTGGAAGGGAATGATTTGGGGAATATTAAATCTTGCCTGTTTGGAAGGCCCGTAAAAGCTAACCTGTTGGCAGTCCATAACGCATTCCCAAATCTTCAGGTTTGTTAGTTGTGCATTATTCCCAGGGGGGTGATCATATGACCAAAGGAAAAAAATAGGGTAACGTGGAATGCACTCACGAGTCCAATTAATAACCATTAAGTGTTGGACAAGCGATACAGGTTTATAGTAAAAGAATTTAACACCCCTCCATGTGCGCAATATGAAAGGGGATTGTGCTATTGAATTGACCATAAGCTCCAGAGCACCAAGGACAGGGGGTGCACATCCTCCGTTGCGGTTTGCATCATATAGCTTACTCCCCACCACTTAAAAAAGTCATAGTCCGCAATTTAAAAGCCATCATATTGTCTTCGTCTTTATTTTGGTATGAGTGCATGATGTGAATGTCAAGGTCAGTTGTTGGTAGTTTATTAGAGTTGAGAAGTTGTTTACTAGCCCAAATGTAAATAACAGTTCAAAATGTGGTTAGTATCTGTATGCAATAAACAATATCAAAGTATTTTCCATACATGCAAAAATAATATAATTTAATTCCCCCTAAAATTCAACATAGGTCTGGGTTCAGTACAAGCTATTTTTGTTTAACATTTTTTTATCTTGATGTGAAATTTGCTCTTTCATGGTTCCATGAAAATAATAATCTCTTAAGATAACAGACAGATAGATAATTATATTATTGTTAAAAGAAAAACATATATTTTTCATGTGTGAACCTAGTGTGAACTGAACTGCATCTAGCATTTTTATATAACTTTTTGTAGCTGGTATTGATTAGATCAATGCTTTATACTAAATTGTTGATTTTTGGTTAAAATGTGTTTTCATTTATATTTTACCCTGCAAAAATATTATTTTCATTCTGTTTTTGATGCCTAGCTCTTGAAAATATATTTCTAAAGTGAAACAGAGGTTGTCAAACAATTATTATGCTTCTAGTTGGTTTTTGGAACTGAGTTTCCTTCCACTTGGTATTGCACGTCTGTAACATATTAGGTTTAAGTGGTAGATTGACTAAAACAGAAGTTTGTAAATGCACCGCTTGGTGGTGGCTATAAAATCTGGATTTAAAAGGACAATTTTATTAAAGCAACACCAGGAAAGTGTAGTATATTTTATAGCCCTAACTAATAGACTATGAATTTAATATGATTTTTTTTAGCACAGCTTGCAAAACCTCTAAAAGGTGGTGCTTTTGCAAATCCAATGTTTAATAAATTTACCAAGAAGTGTGTAAAGTCACTTTTTTTCCAAACAGATAATTTTGTTTAGATAATAGTAAGTATTTATATTCCCATATCTGAAGAATTTGTAACTTTATACAAAACTTTTGAGGAAACAAAGTATTATTGTACATGGTTTTTATTATAATTTAATCCTATGGAACCAATGCATTCCATATCACTGGATGATGATGAACTGTCCGAAGAACGCATTACAAACTAATCTCCATTGGTAAACAAAGAATTCTTGGCATGCCTATGTATTCATTCTACTAACGTGCTGATTTTACTCCATTTGTTGATTGTACAAGCCATGTAAGTCTTTTCTGTCTGGATGAGAAATTTACTTATACCCCGTTCACACTTAGCCAAAAACCTGGGATATTGCCGGGGCAAGCCCTGATGACCTGGGTCGGGGCTCAGTGTGAACGGGTGTGCCTGCTGCTACCCAGGTCTACTGACCCAGGAATTAGACCCAGGACATTTGGAGAGTTATTCCCGGGTCCGACCTGGGTAGCCGCCAGTGTGAAAGGTGCGACCCTGGTTTTTCAGCCCGGGTAGCACAGAAACTTCAGCATTGGTGTAATCTATTTACTATTTCCCTGGCAACAAGTGTTACCAGAGCAACAGTAAACTGATTACACAGTGTGATGACTCACACTACTGACAGGGCAGACTCGGGTCCCAGAATTTTCCGGGTCTGCCCTGCAATGTAAACAGGGTCTGTGACCCTGGGATCTTCTGATGACACGGCAATATCGCAGACCTGGGATATTGCTGGGGCGGCAGTGTGAATATGGTATTTTTCATGGTTCTGTGATAAAATTATGGAAACTTACACATTGATGTGTACATGATGAAAGAAGCATATACTTTGGCCTTGGGTAAAGGCCAATCTGTGTCAGTTTATGCTCTGAAATGGTAGTGTTTTGGTGCTGTTCTGTTTTTCTCTGATGCCTGCCTTTTCCTATAAATATTTATTTATAGAATGTTTTGGAACTTTAATAACATTTACATTACTTATTGTTGGCTTTCTTGATCTATTCAGTTTAATTAATCTAAATTAGTTTTCATTATAAAATATATTTTTATGTCAAAAAAGTCTGCTATCTGTCAAACACACATTCTTTTAATCATGAATATGTATGGTAATATTCAAAACTACCTTTTTCTTTCAGTCTACTTTACTGAAAAAGGACACTGGATACACCTTATAATAATGAAAACTCCCAAATGTGACTTACAACCTCATCTCTGTTGAGTTGGTCAGAAAGATAACTTAACCTATGTTACTAATCCAGAGGTAAACCAAATTAAATTCAATTAATGCATTCAAAACAGTAAAGCAGTTTATTATTTTGTCTAGCAGCTGCATGTACAAAGTAATTGCTTTATTGTAAAGTGCTATCCTGTTCTAGTACAATTCTATTTAGAAATCTTGCCGCAGTACACTGAAAATCTGTCCAGCTATCCTGCTTTAGGACAGTGTAACTCTTTACAGTAAGTGAGTTTGAAAACTCAGCAACATCAAAGTAAAATAGCTCAATGCTGAAATGGCTCAAAACTTTATAGCAGCTGAAAAAAAATAAGAAACTATGTGAAGCAAGAGATAGTTACGATGTAGATGTCAGCTGCATGCGCTGAAAATTGGACCGTATTCAGACCCCAGGGTCGATTATTACACACGGAAGAGGGGAGTGAAAACCCTGTCCCTCTGTTTTGTGGCGGTATGGACTCTTCCATGTCCATACCCCCTACCTTATGTTTACCGCACGGGTCCATCTCAATACGATGGCAGATAAATGTGGCTATTCCTAATGCTGCTCATTCTGCCAGTAGCATGGCAAACCTCATCTCCGGTGCAAGGTGGCATGTGGATGGCAAACTCTGCCCCACAGATGTTATAAGCATGTGCAGATGTTACAAGCAAGGGGATTTACGCAAATGATTTGTGCATGTACCCTTGCAGACTTAACTATGAATTATGTCCATTGGGCCTGATCCAATTCAGGGCACAAATGGAGGGGATAGTCTGGGCTGCAGGACAACTAGCAGGTCGCAGCCCCCGAAGGCGTCACCCAGGAGAGGAAAGAGGAAACCTAGATGGAGCAAGAGAGAGAGAGGATAGAGAGACGGAAGGATAAAGCTGGAAAAGACTGAGCTGGAAGAGACCGGCCCAGCATTGACAACATGGAACACTGAATGGACAGAGAGTGAAGAATGGGCGGCTGACGGAGACTTGAGACATACAGGACACACAAGGGCAATCACCAACACACTATCAGACACAAAACAAGGGCAGTCACACTAGGGGGAAGACCCAACAGACACTCAGGGCGAGGCAAGGTAAATGGTAGGAGGAGAGGATGCATGTGCTGCTAGAGAGGAGACACTGGTGGAGAATAGCAGGCAGAGGCAGGAACAGGGTCACTCAGAATCACTGGACACAAGGCAATAGCACAGGGCACACAGGCAAGGGGCAGGTCACAGGCTATGATACAGATACTATAACTGGCGCTGCTATACTACAGAGTCTTATATAGAGGCTGCTGGTCCCTGATAGGTCAGCAGTCCTCCAGCCCCCGCCACCTGATTAGACATTCCCCAGGCATGGGAGAACATCCTATCCTAGCAGAGGCACAGGGAGGTATAGCGTGCACCCGACCAAAGCTGCGGCGGTACTCCACATGGTATTGTTTACATGCCTTAATCAGCATTTGCAGGAGAGCCGGACCGTGAGGGATGAGTAATAGATATGCCTGCCTGCTCACCGCGACGGCATGTAAAAAGGACTAGACATAAAATCAATTCTCCAGACAGTGGCAACTCACTGCACAAGATGCAGGAGTATATAAATATTAACTGTTACATGCTTCAGTGAAATTTAAAGCAGTATAATCTCTTTCTTTCCTGGCTGCTTGAGCAGATCCTGGTTTTTGCTAGACTGCCAGGTTGCTGCTGTCTTAGATAGCTGGATGACATGAATCATGATTGTTTCAAAGCAGCTATGTTGCTGTGTAAACAGTACAGCCATAGCTGTTACTCCAGGTGCTAGCATGATTAATAGGACTCAGTTGGTGTCTAATAGCCAGGATTTAGCCCATTTACAGCTTAGAGGCTCTCCAGATCTGATTGGCTGTTCAGTGTTTTAAATACCCAGCATGAAGAACTCTCCTTTGCTGTTGATATTGTATGTTTTATGGATAGTCTGCTCCAGTCTATTTCTTACTGCTTACTGTTTTTGCAATAATAGCATAAGAATAAGAATAAATGGTGTTCTCAAGGCAGAGGTAACAGAATACACAGGATGTAGAATTATATAAATCAGGAATAACAAGTGCAAGAAGATAGCAAGCAGGAAACATACATGTGGCAAGGCAAACAGAACCAAAAATCACCAGCACTCTGATTATTAAGTTGCAGTAATAAATACCAACTGCCAAAATGTTGGGAATAAGGAGGGTAAGGAGTTAAACATGGCAGCCCCTAGGGGTGGATCTGGATACATTCCAAACACATAGAAGGCATGTGAGTCCATGATAGCAGCCCCTCGGTCGGATCAGGATACTATACATCCAGAAGTAGTATACTAACATTCTTAATTTGTATCCTCTCATGAACAAATTCACCCTCCACACTCTGTTCCAATGAATGCATATATTCACCTGTTTTTATGTTGGCTATAGACAGCATTAATTATGCCAGAACCACTTTCTTCTTATGCTACACAGCTAATTGATAACAGATGCCCCTTAAAATTCCAAATCCAAACACGTGAGTTAGCCAATACTACAACATCCATTTCCCTTAATTTCTCTGCAAAACTATCTGTTTTGGGTTTTTTTTTACTGCAAAAAAGTTTAGGCATCCAATGGATCTCCAGGCATATGAAACTTAGTTCCATATGCCTGGATTTCCGTATCGTAACATATGGCACATGCATACGCTCTGCCAGAAACACAGTCAAACTTTGCAATTAGTGTGTGTGCTTAGGATCAGGGACCTGATTCACACTTAAGAAGCTTCTTAAAATAAGAACTTAAAATCACTCCTGGGCTAAACCATGTTGATTGCAGGGGGAGTCAAATTAATTGAATTTTTTGCATGCAGGAATACATCTTTGAATTGCTTACTGCACACAGATACTGACCAGCTTTACTATTACACAGTTATTTAGACTTGGGCTGGGAAATATCACCTCTTAACACTAGTACTGTTTGCAACAGATGAAATATGACTCCCCCTGAAATCAACATGGTTTAGCCCAGGAGTGACTTTAAGTTCTTATTTTAAGAAGCTTCTTAAGTGTGAATCAGGTCCCAGGTCCCCAGACTGCAACTAAGAACCTACAGGTAAAAGTGTTACAGTAGTGACTCTTTACGACTGAGAGGGATATAATTGTAAGTGTAGATACAGTATGTTCCTTTCTACTTTGTAATCAAAATAGTTACTTGCACATGACCTTTCAGCCTCTAACTTCCCTAATGATAAATCATAGTTTAAAAAAAATAATTATATATGGACAATTATTACATCTACTTTTCTTTGCACTGTTTGTGTTAAAATAACTTTGCATCACTTTATCCTTTATCCCAAATGCATTGTTGTTAATCTTATTATATCATACACAGTGATTGTCAGTGAGACTTCAATCACAAATACCTATAAAATAAATACATGAGTTAACCAATCTACAAACAAGATCATTTTAATACATTTAAAATAAAATAATAGGCTATTACCTTTCACCGTGTATTATCTATAAAAATATAAATCGATCTAAGCACTATTTATATCAACACCACATAGAGACAAAGGTCCTATTCCAGACTTAACCCTTTTGGTAAGCAACGTATGGATTGGATTGGATTGGATTGCCACATTACCAAGATGGATCTGGATCCCAAAATTCTGATGTCAGGGTCAGACGTGACAGGAGGTGTACCAACCTGATTTCTGCATAATTCCTATTTTCCATGGGGGATGAGGGGAGTGGCCTCCTCTTGCCTTTTTGGGAGTTTTGGCTGTGGGGATCCTGCACAGGATTTTCGCCACTACTATGCTCGGGGCTTCAAACAAGATCTAGTTTTTCCATATTTTCTGTGCTTAGTTTTGGAACATGCCAATTTTTCCATTCTGTGCCTGTGCATGCATTTATGCTACCCAATCAGAATCCATTGCAACTCCTCATGCATTCCAATCCAGACTTCCATACTGACCATTTGCATACACAGGATTCAGAACACTTAAGATAGACCCTGGCTATCAGAAATTTGTACATGGATTGGTTAACATTGCAGATGTATGCTTGTCTGGATATTGCAATTCTTCCATTGAGGATCTCTGCTCCAAAAGAAAACCAAAATGAATATAGAGTTAGTAACTAAACACCGGCAGTTTGTATGTGTAGAGATTTATAGATTTATAGTAAAACTGCTCATTCATTGGTGATCAACCTATAGAAACTAAATATTTTTAGCATAGATGCAGGTACTTGATAATAAAAGTAAGCTAAAAAAGAAATCAGAATGAGAAAGTATGATGTGCCCAGCACAAGCAAGAGTGCTGAAGAGTAATTTTGCGGCTTGCTGTAATTCTCAGATACACAGAGTATGGATAATGCTTACAGTTCAGAATTAATTTTTTTTCCTTAAGAGGAAAAGCTAAATCTCTCTACAGGGATTTCTCCTTACTGCAATTGCACATGATGTAAGCCTGGCAAAAACGAAAGAAATTCCCATAGGACCTTCTACATCTACTATGCAGAGCCTTTAGCAGAAGGCTAATTCCTTCTTGTATATTACTATTTAAAGGTGTAAACGCTTTTCAAAGCAACCAAAATCATTTTAATCTCTCCTAGAATCTCCCCTTACTCTTCAGGGATAGTAAAGAGTTTATTTAAATAAATATCTTAAACCACAAGTTTGATAACAGTGGGAAAGTGTAAGTGTAATATCTGAAAGGAATGCTGTTAAAATACTGAAATAATATCATCTTTAGAGACTTAATTTAGTAACTATGGAAAGATTTGCGCAGATCTTCATTTGCATGCTGTAGAGGTAATAGCACTCAGCTGACTGCAAGATCTGGTGATATACTCACAGACCCCACTGTATTCTAAAACCTAAATGATTCCTATTTTCTATATATGCATAAAAGAACAGAATCACAAATATCCTAACAGCACTGCATAAGAATCTCCTTCAATAATTGCTGAACTGGTAAGTTTTGAATATTTTGATCCAATCCATATAATTATTACAATGACTGACATTCATTGGGCCCGATCCTCGGGTCTGTACGACAGGAGAAATGCGTACAGCACATGCGTAATTCCCCTGTCTAGAAGATTGTGTGCATGCGCACAACATTCTTACGATGCCGCAAGGGTTGGCGTACGTACCGTATGTTACGTACGCTAGCTGTTATGGGAAATGGGCTGTCTCCTCATACGACAGTTGCATCTCCGCCGTAAAGGCAGAGATACACATGTAAATGAGGGGACGGGGTGGGGGAAGCCCCGTTACAACCAGATTTTTGGTCATAAGGCCGCAGACCTGGTAGTAATAGTTAAGGTAGGAATCTGGACACGTAAGTGTCCAGATTTACAACCTTTAGCGGGGAGTGCAGGGGACGTGCACTCCCCACTACGCAAATGGCCATAATGACCTTTCGCGCCCATAAGGCGCGCGTAAGACAGGATCCGGCCCATTGATTGTACATAGAATCTTTTGTTTTTGTTTTTTTAACGTACAAGTTTATTGATTTTGTAATAACAAAAAAGAAAACAAGGGAAAGGGATACAGAAAGGAAGAAGGGGGGGCGGGGGGAACATCATATGTTACAACACATATAAACTGAGAAATAAATATCATCTCCAACAGGACAGGATAAATACAATATAGCAGAGTAGCCATTGAGTACCATTATGAACATGTCTAACAAATAGAGCCGTAGTGACCATATAAACTAGACCTGCACACAGGGGACCCAAATGAACTCATGCTACTACCGTAGGACGAGCAGGGAAAGCAAAGTATAAGAGCTAGATCGACGGTAGCTGATGCCTACTTTCTTCCTGGAGGTAATCCGTCTAAGGCAGCCACTGGAAGAGGGGGCAGTAAGCAGAGACCCCCCGTTACTCGGCCAGCAGAGTCTCCATTGTATGGTTATATGTGATTTTGGCAATTATTTTAGGCAGTGTGGGAGGGTCTACGGACTTCCATAGCTGAGCTATAGCCACCCTGGTGGCAATCAAAAAGTGGCCAAGTAGGTAGTGTTTTTCCCTGGGTAGGTCCTCAGGATAGAGGTGTAATAATGCTATCTGTGGGGACGGGAGGATGGGATGATTTAATACTTTGGATGCCAGCGCGAACACGTCTTCCCACAGAGGGCGTATTTTAGGGCAGGACCAGAACACATGTAACAGGTCACCCGTTAACCCGCAACCAGGCCAGCAAATTTTTGAGGACGCTGGCCACATAGTGTGGAGTCTCGCAGGGGTAAGATATAGCCTGTTTAGTATCTTAATGCCCATCTCAACATGATTAGAGCATCTGGACATCTTAAAGATTTGAGCAGACAGTTTAACAAAGATTTGGGCAGACAGTTTAACCCATTGTTGTGGTGAGATCATGATACCCAGATCTCTTTCCCACTGGAGGTGTGGAGGAACCTTACTCTCAGGTGGATCCGCAGAGATTATGAGCTAGTACCAGAAAGAGATGGCACCCGCACTACCCTTCGCAGATAGGCGTTGCTGAATATTATCCGGAGGGAGTTGCAAGGTATTGGGCGTTTGTAATGGGGCAGATACCCAGTGGCTAACTTGGAGGTAGCGAAAAACTTTGGAGGCCGGAATATTAAAACGGGTAACCAGCTCTGAAAATGGGCGTAGGCGCTTCTGGGGCAGTAGATGATCCAACTGGCACAGCCCCTGCGCACACCAACTAGTAATCGTGAAATTGGGAATAAACTGAGACAAGGCCGAGATGGGGAGGTTTCTAGTGGGGAGAACCAGATCAGTATGGTGGCCCAAGAACCGGTCCCAGACTTGCAGGGAGTCCTTAAAAGAGCGTAGGGGAGGATCTATAGGGGGTCGGTTTCGACTAGGCAGCCAGAGCAGGTCCGGGAGGGAAATGGATCGGAGCAAGCTAGCCTCCAATGCCACCCAGGGCTTCCGAGACTCAAGGCGGGACCAATCTATTAATGGAGCTAACAGACAGGCCATGTGATAAGCCCCCAGGTCCGGCACACTCAGTCCGCCTAGGTCTTTAGGAAGGGTCATATGGCGCAGGGCAATTTTAGGTGACTTATCTTTCCATATGTACTTAGACATGAGCTTAGAGAATTTGTCTATCTCTGATTGTGGAGGGAGGTATGGGATGGCTCGAAAGATATACATGAGTTTGGGCAATAAAGACATTTTAAATGCTGCAATCCAGCCCAACCCCGATATTTCGTGCAGCATCCAAGATGTAGCTAATTGGGAGAGTTGCGTGTAAAGAGGGGTAAGGTTTTCCGAGAGGACATGTTCCACAGCACATGTTAAATGTATACCCAAATACACTAAAGATTTATCTTTCCAGGAATAGGAGAATGTACATTGTAAGGAGGCCAAAGAGGCGGCAGGAAGATTAAGAGGTAGTGCTTCAGTCTTAGTGGTAATCAATTTATAGTATGAAACAGCACTAAAACTATCTAAAATAGAGTGAAGCTCCCTGAGGGCCGTTTCAGGATTTGTGACGAACAGAAGCACGTCATCTGCAAATAGGCAGAGTTTATGGGTAGTGTTATTAATAGAGATACCGGGAAAGTTAGGGGAAGTTCGGATCAGGTGCGCTAAGGGCTCCATGGTAAGGGCGAACATCAGGGGGGACAAAGGGCACCCCTGCCGGGTACCATTTGTGATGGCAAAGGGATCAGACAAAAACCCATTACTAAAGACTCTCGCACTGGGGCCCCGGTATAACGCATCAATGGACTTGGAGATCGTCCCCTGAAATCCAAAGCGGCCGAGTACTGCTCTCATATAGTCCCAGTGTAATCGATCAAATGCCTTTTCGGCGTCGAGCGAGAGTAAGACGAGTGATGTGGAGGATTGATTAGCCCAATCCACCACATCTAAAACTCTACGGGTATTGTCTGACCCCTGGCGCCCTAGAATAAAACCCACCTGATCCGGGTGAACGAGGGCAGGAAGAAGGGGGGCCAGACGGTTTGCTATCAATTTAGCATAAAGTTTAATATCAGTGTTTAAAAGGGCTATAGGTCTATAGTTTTTAACATCTGTAGGGGATTTACCTGGTTTGGGGATGGTTACAATTTGGGCTTCCAACATTTCCGCTGGGAAGATGCCTGTCTCGGAAGCAGCGTTATAGAGAGTGGTGAGAATAGGGGACAACGTGTCGGAGAAAGTAGAATAAAAGTTATTAATAAAGCCGTCTGGGCCCGGGGCCTTGTTATTGGGAAGAGATTTAATAGCTAGGGCCACCTCCGCTCGTGTCCAAGGGAGATTCAGGGCTTCCAGAGTGGTTTGTGCCAGTGAGGGTAGGGGGAGGGAGTCTAGAAAACCTGCGATCAACGCTGGGGTAGGCTGCGGAATAGAAGCATCGCTATGTAAGTTATACAGGCCGGAGTAATATGCTGCAAACGCATTAGCGATGTCGCGGGGGTTGCAAAGCTTCTGCCCAGTGTTATCGCTTAAACATTTGATTCTGTTGCGTGCCGTTTGACCCCGGAGTTTACGTGCGAGCAATCTGCCTGCTTTATTGCCAGCAACATAGTACTTTTGTTGCAGTGCAGTCATAGCGTTATGTGTCTGCTTCTGAAGGTGTTTATTGAGATCTGCTCTGACCTTAGTTAATTGCTCTTTGGAAGCTACAGTAGGGCAGGATTGGTTTAGTAGTTCAAGATGGGAGAGTTCTGCTTCAAGATCTAGTAATGTTTGAATATACCGCTTGCGCAATCTAGCACTTACTTGTATAGCCGCTCCCCGTACCACTGCTTTAAGAGCACACCAGAGGGTAAAGATAGAGGTATCTTCAACTTTATTCGTTTGGAGATACAAATCAAGAGCTTGTTCAATCTCCATCTTGGCTTCAAGGGAGGTTAATAAATGAGGTTGGAGCCGCCATGGTCTAGGTAAGAACCTGGGAGAATTAGTAGTCCATGTCCATACCACAGGAGCATGGTCCGACCATGTAATAGGTAAAATCTCGGTTGATTTGGAACTCTGAAGGGTCCATTTATCCAAAAGGATTAAATCTATTCTAGAATAGCTATTATGGGGATGTGAAAAAAAAGTATATTCCCTGGCGGAAGGGTGATATATTCGCCATACATCATACAAATCGTATTCCGCCATAACTTTCCCGAAGGCTATGGAGGGGTCGCTAGAAGGAGCATTCAAATTTCTAGGGGGGAGGGATGACTTATCAATTTTAGGGTTAGGGGCTAGATTAAAATCCCCCATTATGATGAGGTGGCCTTTGCGAATTTTGGATACGTCAACGCAGAGTTTACGGAAAAAGGGGACCTGGCGAGTATTCGGGGCATACGCGCTAACAAGGGTAACTGGTTTATCCTCGAGGACACCCACCAAAATCAGAAATCTACCAGTTTTATCCGCAATCTTGGATTGGAGCTTAAAATCTAGTTTATTGTGGATTAATATGGCCACGCCATGTCTCTTAAAAGGCCCATTAGCAGTATAACAGGTAGAATAGTGATGATCACTAAATTTAGGTGGGGCCTGAGCGGAAAAGTGCGTTTCTTGAACCGCGACAATACCTGCTTTGTGTCTGTGGAAGGAGGTCAAAGCCAGGCGCCGCTTATTGGGAGAGTTAAGACCTTTGGCATTAATAGAGAGAAACTTAACCATAGTCAGGAACAAATTTAGGGTGCATTAACCAATACTCTAGTGGGAGGTCAGGTGGCAAGAAGAGAGGAAGCCTAAATAAGACACTGCGGCCTCTCAGGTCATCTGTCACTGTTGGGGGAGAAACAACTAACTGTTCTAAATACAAACATGTTCCAAAGGGAGATGAAGTTAAGGGAGGAAGTAGAGTGGAGGGGGAAAAAGACAGGGGCAAAACCAAATAAGCCCAGTACATCGGGCCAAAGTAGTCGTCACAAGGGGAGGGGTGCGACGACATATGTAAAGTAGGGGGGAGTGGCCTGGAAGAACCACCCCAGACCATAATTAAACAGTATGAATCAGACCTAAAACTAAGTACCTGGGTATAAGGGAACAGGTTAATAAAGTGCAAGTCAACAAATAGGGCATAAAACAATGTCAGTTGTCTAAGTTATAAACACAATACAAAATGCAAGAAAAAACATGAATTTAACCCAATACTGGAACATAGTAAAGGAAAACTATATAAGTGGGTTTACGACATGTCCCGGCCCACAGAGGCACTATATACCTACATCTGGAAAGGCCAACAGATACAAATAAACTCACGACATCACAGCTACTAAGTAGTAGCTTGGCCAGGGACAGGCCGCAAACCGTTCAAAGTATCAAAAAAACAACAAGAAAGATACTGTGGTGTCTCACGAATAGACGCAGCTGTCGACATCAGCGCACCAGAGACCAGTCCGATGGCAGGCGTGAATTCCGCCCAGGAGTGATGTCTCGAATCGGGATCTGCCATTCTTCCAAAAGTTTAGCACCAGCCTCAGGAGATGACAAAGTGTGGGTTTGGCGATCACGCTGAACTAGGAGTTTCACCGGGAACCCCCACCGGTATGGAATCGAGTTCTCACGAAGGGCTGCTGTAATGGAGCCGAAAGACCGACGCTTATTCACCGTAGCCATCGAAAGGTCCTGGAAAAGCTGGAGGCCGTTGAGGATCTCTGAGTGGTCTGGTTGTCTGGCTGCCCGCAGTATGCGCTCCTTGACCGTAAAAAAGTGCACTCGGAGTAGAGTATCCTTCGGTGCCGAGGAGGGGGCTGAGCGCGGCTTGGGAAGACGGTGGATTCGATCAATAGTCAAGTCTCTGTCATCTAGGTCCGGGACAAGTCTACGGAACAACGCCTGAGCATAGGGTTCCAACTCTGTATTGCTGACGGAGTCTGGTATTCCTCTAATTTTAATATTATTCCGGCGTGACCGGTCCTCGAGATCTGCAAGTTTGTCCCAAATCTGTGAAACCTCTGTCTGGATGCTCTCCTGGGCCGTAATCAAGGAGTTATGGGATGCCACCACCTCCTCCATTTTAGTCTCCAGATGATCGGTACGCGTACCAAGTTCAGCGACATCACGGTGAAGATCGGAGAGGGACGCCTTGAATTCAGTGAAGAAATCTTCCCGAAGGGTGGTAAATAGCTGATGCAAGGTACGTATGGTAACTGGAGCATCGGAGGTAGGACTAAACTCTGGATCAAGATCTCTGGAGGGTGCCGAAGAGCTGCTTTGAGTGGTGGGGGAAGGTGAGGCGGCAGGGCTACCCTGCGGAGGCAGAGAGTTGTCGGTTCCAGCCTTCCGAGGCCGAAATTTCAGCGGGGGAGCTAGAGTGGTAAGTCTCTGTTTCTTAGGAGGCATTGTGGCAGCGGAACAAGGCAATAGAATGCTGTAGTGATGGCAGTTGTCACAGATGGGACCTGACAGGCAGCACACAAGGAAGGCTCCAGGTACAGTGATATAGAAGCGGTCTGGGGTAGTAGAGTGACGTGTTTACATTATAGGTCGTGCAGGTGCAACAATTAGAGAAGGCCTCAGCAGCGGGACCTCACTTGTAGTAGGCAGCGGGGGCCGATCTCAGGATTTGAAGCAAGGGGGTTCAGAGGTTTAGTGGGAAGAATATAGGCAGCAGGCAGGCTCTGGGGTAAGGAATAAATGTGGGGCTCAAATAGACCCAGGCGCAGCCAGTAGAGCATGGAATGCAGCCCCTTGGGCCTGCAGGTATTGATATTGGTAATGCCAGCAGTGTCTCTGCAGGGGTTGGAGCTTGGCAGCAGCAGGAAGGTTCAGTGGGGACAGGAGGCTGGCACCAGGGTAGAAAACGTAGCAAGGGGCAGGAAGGGCAGCAGGGTAGTGCAGGGATAGCTGGTAGGCTGGGAGGCTGGGCCAACGGGGAAGCAGTGCAGCAGCCGTTGAAGGTCTGGGGCCTGCAGGCTAGTAACTATGTGTCCGTGTGCCAGGAGTCAGGAAAGCGCTGAACGCAGCACTGGCAGGCTGTGTGTTGCGGCACAGTATGTTTCCCAGCCGTCCGGAGGTGCAGAGAGAGAGGGAAGTATAGCGCCGGGAGCTGCAGGTAAGCTTACCGCCGGAGGGGTCCGGGGAGCAGGCGGCACACGTGTCCTCACGTGGATGAAGGCCGCAACCCGCGGGCAGGACGGGCAGAGGCGCCGGGAGAAGCGGGACTCCTCCGTTGCAGCCGGGGAACACCGCAGGGCCCTCAGGAACGCAGCAGGCTCCCTCAAAGAACGGAAGGGCAGCTGGATCGGGTGAAAACCTCAGGAAAGCCCAGGAGCCGAGGTACCATGCGACCGTTCGTGGCAAGTTACAGGCCACGCCCCTAAATTACCTTTTAAAAAAAAACATTTGATATACTTTGCACTGAAATGTAACATAACACCTTGTCAATTCCTAAATTCCAACATCGACCTGTTTCCTAAAACTGTGCTTGCTGTAAGATGCTGTATTTCTGAGTAAGACCGATACAGCTACGGGACCCCATCCAGGCTTACGAAAGGGGCGCTTTCCGCTGACATCAGACATCATGCATGTGTGCAAACAGCAGACCTCCAGCACGATGAGGATCCAAAATTTCCTGCTGGGTGTTTTTCCAGCTGCAGGGCTGGATGGAGTGGGATGTGAACTGCATGTTCTCTAGGTGGGAGGGGATCTAGTTTATGTGCCTGATCCAGACCTATCGGCGCCTTACGGCCACCCGAAGTCTGTACAGCCGCCATTGTAGCGGGGAGTGCACGTCCCTGGCGTGTCCAGATTCTTACCCTAAAATTTACCATCAGTTGCTGATCGTAACGGGACTTCCCCGCCCCGTTCCCTAATTTGCATGCCTATCTCCGCCTTTATGGCGGAGATACGGTATGCGTAAAGGGGGAGGGGGAGCCCCCTTTTCGTAACAGCCATCGGCCGTAACTATAGTTATAACTATTGTAACTATAGTTACGGCCGCCGGCCCTTACGCCGCCATATGAAGGTTGTGTGCATGCCGCTGTCACTGCATTTATTACTGTGGAATGTGTAGCTCTGGATCCAGTCTACGGGTACTTACTTAGCTAACATGGAGTAGTACTAGTAATAGTAATAATAATACATTTCATGGACAATAAGAGTCACCAATGTGAGCAGTTTAGTAAATGAATAATAGTTTGTAATGTGGCAGATACCCAGTGGCTAACTTGGAGGTAGCGAAAAACTTCAGAGGCAGGAATATTAAAACGGGTAACCAGCTCTGAAAATGGGCGTAGTCGCTTCTGGGGCAGTAGATGATCCAACTGGCACAGCCCCTGCGTACTCCAACTAGTAATCGTGAAATTGGGAATAAACTGAGACAAGGCCGAGATGGGGAGGTTTCTAGTTGGGAGAACCAGATTAGTATGGCGGCCCAAGAACCGGTCCCAGACTTGCAGGGAATCCTTAATAGAGCGTAGGGGAGGATCTATAGGGGGTCGGTTTTTACTGGGCAGCCAGAGCAGATCCGGGAGGGAAATGGATCGGAGCAAGCTAGCCTCCAATGCTACCCAGGGCTTCCGAGACTCAAGGCGAGACCAATCTCTTAATGGAGCTAACAGACAGGCCATATGATAAGCCCCCAGGTCCGGCACACTCAGTCCGCCTAGGTCTTTAGGAAGGGTCATACGGCGCAGGGCAATTTTAGGTGGCTTATCTTTCCATATGTACTTAGACATGAGCTTAGAGAATTTATCTATCTCTGATTGTGGAGTGAGGTATGGGATGGCTCGAAAGATATACATGAGTTTGGGCAATAAAGACATTTTAAATGCTGCAATCCGGCCCAACCACGATATTTCGTGCAGCATCCAAGATGTAGCTAATTGGGAGAGTTGCGTGTAAAGAGGGGTAAGGTTTTCCGAGAGGACATCCTCCACAGTACATGTTAAATGTATACCCAAATACACTAAAGATTTATCTTTCCAGGAATAGGAGAATGTACGTTGCAAGGAGGCCAAAGAGGCGGCGGGAAGATTAAGAGGTAGTGCCTCAGTCTTAGTGGTATTCAATTTATAGTATGAAACAGCACTAAAGCGATCTAAAATAGAGTGAAGCTCCCTGAGGGCCGTTTCAGGATTTGTGACGAACAGAAGCACGTCATCTGCAAATAAGCAGAGTTTATGGGTAGTGTTATTAATAGAGATACCGGGAAAGTTAGGGGAAGTTCGGATCAGGTGCGCTAAGGGCTCCATGGTAAGGGCGAACATCAGGGGGGACAAAGGGCACCCCTGCCGGGTACCATTTGTGATGGCAAAGGGATCAGACAAAAACCCATTACTAAAGACTCTCGCACTGGGGCCCCGGTATAACGCATCAATGGACTTGGAGATCGTCCCCTGAAATCCAAAGCGGCCGAGTACTGCTCTCATATAGTCCCAGTGTAATCGATCAAATGCCTTTTCGGCGTCGAGCGAGAGTAAGACGAGTGATGTGGAGGATTGATTAGCCCAATCCACCACATCTAAAACTCTACGGGTATTGTCTGACCCCTGGCGCCCTAGAATAAAACCCACCTGATCCGGGTGAACGAGGGCAGGAAGAAGGGGGGCCAGACGATTTGCTATCAATTTAGCATAAAGTTTAATATCAGTGTTTAAAAGGGCTATAGGTCTATAGTTTTTAACATCTGTAGGGGATTTACCTGGTTTGGGGATGGTTACAATTTGGGCTTCCAACATTTCCGCTGGGAAGATGCCTGTCTCGGAAGCAGCGTTATAGAGAGTGGTGAGAATAGGGGACAACGTGTCGGAGAAAGTAGAATAAAAGTTATTAATAAAGCCGTCTGGGCCCGGGGCCTTGTTATTGGGAAGAGATTTAATAGCTAAGGCAACCTCCGCTCGTGTCCAAGGGAGATTCAGGGCTTCCAGAGTGGTTTGTGCCAGTGAGGGTAGGGGGAGAGAGTCTAGGAAACCCGCGATCAACGCTGGGGTAGGCTGCGGAATAGACGCATCACTATGTAAGTTATACAGGCCGGAGTAATATCCTGCATCCGCATTAGCGATGTCGCGGGGGTTGAAAAGCTTCTGCCCAGTGTTATCGCTTAAGCATTTGATTCTGTTGCGTGCAGTTTGACCCCGAAGTTTACGTGCGAGCAATCTGCCCGCTTTATTGCCAGCAACATAGTACTTTTGTTGCAGTGCAGTCATAGCGTTATGTGTCTGCTTCTGGAGGTGTTTATTGAGATCCACTCTGGCCTTAGTTAATTGCTCTTTGGAATCTACAGTGGGGCAGGATTGGTTTAGTAGTTCAAGATGGGAGAGTTCTGCTTCAAGATCTAATAATGTTTGAATATACCACTTGCGCAATCTAGCGCCTACTTGTATAGCCGCTCCCCGTACCACTGCTTTAAGAGCACACCAGAGGGTAAAGGTAGAGGTATCTTCAGCTTTATTCGTTTGGAGATACAAGTCAAGAGCTTGTTCAATCTCCATCTTGGCTTCAAGGGAGGTTAATAAATGAGGTTGGAGCCGCCATGGTCTAGGTAAGAACCTGGGAGAATTAGTAGTCCATGTCCATACGAGCATGGTCTGGGAGAATTAGTAGTCCATGTCCATACCACAGGAGCATGGTCCGACCATGTAATAGGTAAAATCTCGGTTGATTTGGAATTCTGAAGGGTCGATTTATCCAAAAGGATTAAATCTATTCTAGAATAGCTATTATGGGGATGTGAAAAAAAGGTATATTCTCTGGCGGAAGGGTGATATATTCGCCATACATCATACAAGTCATATTCCGCCATAACTTTCCCGAAGGCTATGGAGGGGTCGCTAGGAGGAGCGTTCAAATTTCTAGGAGGGAGGGGTGACTTACCAATTTTAGGGTTAGGGGCTAGATTAAAATCCCCCATTATGATGAGGTGGCCTTTGCAAATTTTGGATACGTCAAGGCAAGGTTTGTGGATAAAGGGGACCTGGCGAGTATTCGGGGCATACGCGCTAACAAGGGTAACTGGTTTATCCTCGACACCCACCAAAATCAGGAATCTACCAGTTTTATCTGCAATCTTGGATTGAAGCTTGAAATCTAGTTTATTGTGGATTAATATGGCCACGCCATGTCTCTTAAAAGGCCCATTAGCAGTATAACAGGTAGAATAGTGATGGTCACTAAATTTAGGTGGGGCCTGAGCGGAAAAGTGCGTTTCTTGAACCGCGACAATACCTGCTTTGTGTCTGTGGAAGGAGGTCAAAGCCAGGCGCCGCTTATTGGGAGAGTTAAGACCTTTGGCATTAATAGAGAGGAACTTAACCATAGTCAAGAACAAATTTAGGGTGCATTAACCAACACTCTAGTGGGAGGTCAGGCGGCAGGAAGAGAAAAAGCCTAAATAGAACACTGCGATCTCTCAGGTCGTCTGTCACTGTTGGGGGAGAAACAACTAACTGTTCTAAACACAAACATGTTCCAAAGGGAGATGAAGTTAAGGGAGGAGGTAGAGTGGAGGGGGAAATGGACAGGGGCAAAACCAAATAAGCCCAGTACATCGGGCCAAAGTAGTCGTCACAAGGGGAGGGGTGCGACGACATATGTAAAGTAGGGGGGAGGGGCCTGGAAGAACCACCCCAGACCATAATTAAACAGTAAGAATCAGAACTAAGTACCTGGGTATAAGGGAACAGGTTAATAAAGTGCAAGCCAACAAATAGGGCATAAAGCAATGTCAGTTGTCTGAGTTATAAACACAATACAAAATGCAAGAAAAAACAAGAGTTTAACCCAATACTGGAACATAGTAAAGGAAAACTATATAAGTGGGTTTACGACATGTCCCGGCCCACAGAGGCACTATATACCTACATCTGGTAAGGCCAACAAATAAAAATAAACTCATGGCATCACAGCTATTAAGTAGAAGCGTGGCCAGGGACAGGCCGCAAACCGTTCAAAATATCAAAAAACAACAAGAAAGATACTGTGGTGTCTCACGAATAGACGCAGCTGTCGACATCAGCGCACCAGAGACCAGTCCGATGGCAGGCGTGAATTCCGCCCAGGAGTGATGTCTCGAATCGGGATCTGCCATTCTTCCAAAAGTTTAACACCAGCCTCAGGAGATGACACAGTGTGGGTTTGGCGATCACGTTGAACTAGGAGTTTCACCGGGAACCCCCACCGGTATGGAATCGAGATCTCACGAATGGCTGCTGTAATGGGGCCGAAAGACAATAGGACATTATCCATTTCCTCATTTTGCCCTGGTGGTGTATATTTCACTCCAGTATGAAGTATAACGCCCTGGCTTTATATGGTTACCCAAAGTACCTCAGTTATTTCTCCCATACTCCCTATTAAAGTTAAATTGAACCCTTCCTTAACATACATTAATACACCTCCTCCATTTTTTTCTACTCTATCCTTCCTAAATAAATTAAAACCCGTTATAGCTAGGTCATGATTTTCATTGCACCGTGATTCTGTGATTCCCACAATATCCAAATTATCCCTTGACATTATTGCAATTAGTTCAGGGATTTTATTTTCTAAGTTCCTAGCATTTGCACACATTGCTCTGAGAGGTTGCATTATGAATCTGCTATTCTTTAGTTAATTATTATTGCTAGATATTTTTATATTGTTTTTAGTGTTCTCTTTTCCATTAGATGCAGTGGCTATGCTATCTGTCATTATTGACTGGTCACACAACACTTCTTGGTTGGGGGAGCAGCTAATTTTATTTCTTGTTTCACTACTCCCCTCTCCTAGTTTAAATGGTTTCTAATAAAGCATTAAAACTGCTCACTTAGAATATGCAGAAAGGCTTTGATGGTGGCTGGTGGCTTATCATATATTTGCACAAATATGTGTAATGGACTTTTCTGCATTTTATTTTACAGATAGAATGGTATAGTCTGTTATTGGTTAATGACAGTGTTGCTGGGGCATTTCCTTTTCTGTGTTTCTGTTGCTAGCAGATTACCCTTGCCTTTCATGCACCTGTTTGCATTTACCTATAAATTGATTGACCAACTTCCATTCTGTGTGCTGACTTAGAAAATCTCTTCCCACAGAAGATAGGTGCAAGCCATCCCTTTTATACAGGTTTCTGTTTTGCCAGATGGCATGGCTATGTTTTATGAACTCAAATTCTTCCTCATGACAGCACTTCCTGAGTCACAGATTGAAATCACTAATGCCCATCATTCTACCTTCTTCATATCTCTGTACTGGCAGCACTTCAGAAAAAGTAACAGCATTTGCCACCTGCTTAAGAGCAGTTCCCAACTTTCTACATACAGCCATTATAGCCTTCTGATGAAGCCAGGAGGATGCCCAGTTGTTACGACACTCCGGGTTCACCTGGTAGAGAACCAGAGTGGTTGTAGAGAAGATGATGAACTGGGGTGGCACCCCGAGATTACCTGGGTGAGAACCGAGGTGGCCACGAGAGAGAGAGAGAGAGAGAGAGAGAAGGAGTGACTGAGTCGACTACCGGGGCCCGGGATCTTTGTTATTGGGGGGGTCTTCACCAGAGCCCCTAATGGTGGGGATGGGTTTGGCTGCGCCCCAATAACCTGGTCATGCCCCGTTGAACCAGACTCAAGGAAGAGAAGATTAAACCCGGAGTGGATACCAGACTGAGGGGAAGGGAGCAGGAAGCCAAGAGGGAATAGGGCCAGTCCGGAAGAGACCAGACTGCAACTGACTACGTGAAACACAGAACCCGGCACGATGGACAGAAGATTGTTCACAGGACTGGACGAGAGGCACTAGGACTGGCACGCACACACTCACACAGCGGGGCCTCCAAAAAGGTAATATAAAGCAGGCACTCAAGGGATGAAAAGGTACAGTGGGGAAGGTATGTACAATAAGGGTGAGAACCAGGACAGGATACACAAGGGAACTGAAGCAGGAATCAGGGCAGGTAAGTGGGTCAATCAACGGTCAGATCACTAGGCTGAAAGCACTAGGCAAACAAGGTAAGTAGCAGGTCACAGAACTGACAAACACACTCTATAACTGGCGCAGAAGTGAGGACAAAGAGGGTATATATAGAAGCTGCTGTCCTGTGATAGGACAGCCTAAACACAAACTCCTCCTACTGGGAAGCATTCCCCCAATGAGATGGAATGCTTAAAAGGCAACAGAGCCGCGAGCTGCATGCCTACAGGAATCGGAATGCATGTGGCTGGTCTCCAGGGCGCTGTACCCAAGTGACCTGTCGGCAGGGGAATCCCCAGAGATGCGCCACGGGAAGCGAGGCAAGCAGGCAACGTGGGACGTGGGAACAGCTAGCTGTTCATATGGCAGCTGTAACACCAGTGAAATGTGTAAAGGATTTACTGAGTACTTATATACCTATTCCCTACCCTGTATGTGTGTACTGTATTTTGTTGTATTTTGTACGGTTCTGCGGACACCTTGTGGAGCCTTATAAATAAACGATAATAATAAAAATAATAAAAACTGTCTATATGACTGATTTAATATTGTTTAAGATTTGAGATATTCAAGAGATATTTCTATCTGTGGATTACTCAACCATTGATGTTTTATCTTGTTGCCTGATTTTCAAAATCATTATTATGTATTGACGCTGAACAGGAGAGTGTTTAAAAGAGACCACTGTTTCAAAAGGAGACTATGGGCCTCATTAACTAAGGTCGATTTTTGACAGCGAATCTAAATCGATAGACATCACTCTCTATCGCTGTGTATTTTTGGCATCGATTTAGAAGCGCCGTCGATGTTGATCAATTTTAAAATGGAAAAATCGCCATGATTTTCTATTGAAAAGCACAGCTATTCTCCATTTCTAAATTGGCATGCATTTTTCTATCACTTTGCCTGCCAATGCATATACTACTATAAGGAAAAGCATGGCCAAGTGTTTGTGGCCATGCTAATCCTTATAGTAGTGTAAGCGTCAGCCCGATAAGTGATAGAATTCTACAAGCAAATGTGTAATGTGTCCCTAAAAAAATAAAAAAAAACCCGAATAAACATTTCATAATTACATGACCTATCATTAAATTTTTTACCATGATTACATTGTCTAAAAAATGTCCCTTACTGTGTATATAGAAGTGCATGGTGGCCACCGGTCTGTCGCTAGAAGGCACCCTTTTATAGAAAATATGACGTCATAAACACTAGAGCCCCCTAATGTAGATGATGTCATATTTTCTATAAAAGGGTGCCCTCTAGCGACAGACCTGTCATTAGTAGGGGACACAGAAGAGGAAGAAGGAGTGCGTCGTGGCAAGTGCCAGAAGAAGCCGAAGACCAGATGCAAGCACCGGACAACCCTCTTTAAGCAAGCTGACAAGCATCTTGAATCAACATTTCAAGAAGATCTTCACAGAAAGATGAAAATCCAAGCAAGTCAACCCAAGACAATGACGGTTAAACGGTGAGTCGCTACTTTAATTTATTATTTTATTACACATTTTTACAGAAAAATACACTTTAGTGTACATTATGTAACGGTGGCCACCATGCACTTCTATATACACAGTAAGGGACATTTTTTAAACAATCATGTTAAAAAATGTAATGATAGGTCATGTAATTATGAAATGTTTACTTGGGGGTTTTTAAACATTTTTTAGGGACACATTACACATTTGTAGAATTCTATCACTTATCAGGCTGGCGCTTACACTACTATAAGGATTAGCATGGCCACAAACACATGGCCATGATTTTCCTTATAGTAGTGTATGTGTCGGCAGAATAAGTGAGAAAAATGCCTCTAAAGTTTTTCACTGTGTGAATAACACATATCAACTATGTTGACATGTGTTTTTTTATTAAAGTGTGTGTCACTTTCTATGAAAGCACCACACAGGGGCGATTTTTTTTTTTAAAGCCCTCACGGATTGCGCTAGAGGTGATTTATTCAAATCACCTTTAGTGAATCCACCGTGTTCTATATTATACATTAGAAAAGTCGGGACTGGGAGGGTATATCGATGTTGGTCAAGTTGGTTGTAAAAAAGCCCAAAGTCCTGGGACTTTGGCTTTAGTGAATATGACGATGGGACAAAAACAGCCCTGGGACTTTGGGCGATTTTGCCAACATCGACTAGTAAATGAGACCCTATGAGTATTATACTCTACTGATTGACCAACTATTGCAATTTCATTACGATTGGTGATTGACCATAGTGAAGGAGAAAGCTTGTCATAAATCCTGCAGGTCAGGCACATTGGCTCCTATAAAGCTCTCAATCTCAGGTCTCCTGTTTACTACACCATAAGGACTGGCCAGAAGGTCAGGGAATACACTGTTGGACAGGGGGAGGGGAAAATTGGGTTTAAATGATCACTGGTCCCATTGCTTTGTTCTGTTGATGAACTTTTAGAAGGTCGGCTATTACTTGGTCGGCAATTATTAAATCACAGCCATTAATGATATGTGCATCTGTAATTTAGGTGTTACATTTACCAGGGGAGTTTCTCACTGGGGTGCAGAGTCTATACCAGGACCAGGTTTTCACAAGAGCCTCTGATGATGTGGATAGTCTGGGCTGCTGGCGCCTGATAGGTTGCGGCCCCCGGTGATAGCTCCCAAGGAGGGTTTGCAGGAACCCTCGCTCACTAGACAAGAGGTCACAGTAGTGAATAGACCAAAGATAAACATAAACCTGAGCATGCAAGATGATTGTCAGGAACCAAGGCATACAGGAGAACTGGCTGGAACCCACACACCAGATATAGAACAGGGGTAAGGTAAGTATGCAGAGATACCAGGATCCACCTAGGTGGACAGAAAGAAAACAGGACTTCAACAAGCACCTGAGAAACTGCAATGTGGAAATAGCAAGAGTCAGCAGGTGAATGGGAGGCTGGCACTGGAGGCTACAAGGTTGTAATAAGTGCCCCACAGGCAGGGTCCAGAGGACAGATACACGCCACACACTACACACTGATGATGGAAACAGTGGAGAAGTAAACATGAGGAATACATAGGGCAGTATGGAACACACCAGGAGCAATGCAGATGAAACCTGGGGGCAGGTTTCACAGACTGGGAGATGACAGACACAGCTACACATGCTGGAACGGCAGAACACTCAGCAGGATACACACACACTGCGAGGATGGTACACACAGCGTTTTACTCACTGCGAGGATGGTACACACAGCAGAAGTGTGAATCTTGTCCATGATCACAGGAAGTCACAGTAAAGTCTTCATAGTTGATGGATACAGTCATATTTTCTTTTTCTTGGATTGAATAAATATTAACTTACAATTCCCCAAAGACACTTAGGTCCAGATTTACTAAGGGGCAAGTTAACTAGTCCCTAAAAATTGCGGCTTATCACTGCAGATTGGCGACGATTTACAAAGGGGAGAGCTCTTCTGTCGATTTTAAAACTCCCTGTGATGTGTGGTGATTTTTAAAGGGTTTATTCGCTGCGATTAATGATGCATAGAGGACACATTGCTGTGACAGAGAATTGGGCAATTTTATTATTACAATGATGCACGAAGGACACATTATTAATGTTATAGAGGATTAGGGGATGTTTTATTATTATAATGATGCACAGAGGACATATTATTGTTGTAATAGAGGATCGGGGGACATTTTATTATTATAATGATGAATAAAGGACACATTATTATAATGATGCACAGAGGACACATTATTATTGTGATGGAGGATCTGGGGTCATTTTGTTATTATAATGATGCATGGAGGACACATTATTATTGTGATAGAGGATCGAATAATTTTATTATTATAATGCTGCATGGAGGACAGATTATTATAATGATGCATGGAGGACACATTATTATTGTGATAGAGGATCGAATAATTTTATTATTATAATAATGCATGGAGGACACATTATTATTGTGATAGAGGATCGAATAATTTTATTATAATGATGCATGGAGGACACATTGGCCCAGATCCAGAACAACGCTTGTGAGCGAATTTACGCGTGGCGGACACGTAAAATCGCATTTTGGTAAGGACTGCGCATGCGCACCATAGAAAATACGCTCTGTAACGTAACGTAAATGTGAACGTATGGGCCATTCACGTATGTTTCACGTAAATCATTACGTGTAGGCGTGCCAATTTTACGTGAGTCAAAAATATGTCTGAAATACGTTAAGTAGGCGGGGGTTTGTATTTAAAGTGTACAGTATGGGCGTGCTTAGCTGCGTAAATACGTGTTGCACATACGTACGTGAGCGGATGACATCGGTTACGTGGGCAAAAGTTAAGGTAGGGTTTGGAAAACGGATCTCAGACAAAATACATACATTCAAGGGGTGTGCCAAGGGGAGTGTATAGAAGGTACGCACGCGTAAATACGCTACACGAGTAAACGTGAGTTCTGGATCTACCCCATTATTATTGTGATAGAGGATCGGGGGGCATTTTATTATTATAATGATGAATGGAGGACAGATTATTATCATGGTTAGGACTGGGGGACATTTTATTATTAGAATGATGCACGGAGGACACATTATTGTGATAGAGGATCAGGGGACATTTTACTATTAAAATGATGAATGGAAGACACATTATTATTATGAAAGAGTATTGAGGACATTTTATTATTATAATGATGCACGGAGGACACATTGGACCTGATTCAGAACTGGGTATGGACAAAGCTTCCTAACATAAATTAAGTAAAATTCGATGTGCGCATGTGCAGTACACACAATCCATACACAATTTGAGTGCGGATTACATTAATTTGCGTGCAAAAGTATATACCCACGTAAATGCAATCCATGCACGGAAATTGAGAACATGGGGCATGTCACGGAATTCAAAGTAGTTTTGCGGGCCTGGTTTTTAACTTGAGTGCTGATATTAGGAACGTTTATATGCGGTTTTTAAGGCAGCCTTTCAGTCCCGGATGTTGCTAGGTTTGAATATGTTTACTGAATTTAAGAACACATGACCGTTATAATTTGAGGCAGAAAAAGTTAATAATTAGATTACATTCTGCACATGTTATCAATTACACCAGCACCTTAGAAGCTGCTCAGAGGTGAAAAAACTATTCATTATGAATGAGCTCTCTCTCAGACAAAGTAAAATGTTTAGATACATGTTTGTGTATTTATTTGATCTGTAACTTTTTTTGTATTATTGTATTGATTATATGTTTAAATATGTTTAAAAAATGTATTTAGATTTTTGAGAGAGAGAGAGAAACACTCACATTTAAATTTAAAATAAATTTAGTAATATTGTTAACTAATTAAATATTTAAAAGTTGTGTAAGGTGTTAACACATTAAGAACATAAATAATGGCATTACAAATATAAATGTGTTGTAACATTTATTAAATTAGTTTAACATTACATTTACATAAAAAATATACTTGCTAATTGCATATATATATATATATATATNNTATACATGCAGTAGTAAAGTGGCACTCCCAGACTTGTGAATGAATAAAAAATTATACTTTATGCCATATTCCAACGCTTCAGAGACACTAGGGGGTAGATCCAGAATGCCGCTTGCAATCCGTTTACTAGCGTAGCGTATTTACGTATGCATACCTTCTATACACTCCCCTTGGCACACCCCTTGAATGTGCGTAGTTTGACCGAGTTCCGCTTTCCAAACCCTACCTTAACTTTTGGCCGCGTAACAGCTGTTGTCCACACACGTACGGGTGGTCAACAAGGACTTAAGCAGCTAAGCACGCCCATACTGTACACTTTAAATGACACCATACGCCTACATTGCATATTTTAGACGTACTTTGCCACACGTAAAATTAACACGCACACACGTACAAATTTACGCAGCAAATATGTGAATGACCCATATGCTCAGAGTTAAGTTACGTTATGTAGCGTATTATCTGTCATGCACGTGCACAGTACATACAAAATTGCGATTTTACGTGTCCACCAGGCGTAAATTCACACAGAAGCGTTGTTCTGGACCTGCCACTAGGTCTCTATCATCAGGGATAGAGACCTGGGACCTTCGGTCTTTTATTCAGAAGGAAGCGGAGCAAAAATGAGAACTGCGCATGCCCAGATCGGGCAGAATGATGGGCGCAAGTGTACCCATCCGTCTGTGTTCGCATCCGACCTGCCTGCGCCTGTAGAAAGGATATTTAAATGAGAAAAGGGGTGTTCTGGTAGATGCTTAACAAGCCCTATGCTTACACCATCCCTGGGATGGTGTAAGTGTAAGGAGCAGCTCACCGGAGCTGCAAAAAAAAAATAAGTTAATTAGTTTTAAAAAACAAAACACACAGTTCCCCCCCAAATAAAAAATCTAAATAAACCCCTTACCACAAGCCCCCCCCCCCACACACACACGCACCGCAATGACAAAAAAAATCCCATCCCGACAGGGCATGCTAACAATTGTGGAACTACAATCACCAGCTTGCCCATGGATGCCAGGGCATGTTGGCACTGATCTTTTGCAAAAAAAAACCTTCTGCTACGACGCAAAACAATGTCCTGCAAGCAGGACATCCCGACACTAATGCCAGCTTTACTGTCCTTGGGTCATATTTATACCCTTTGGACAGTGTCAGAATTATCGTTAAGAGATTAATTAGCAATAATAGACTGCACAGCATTATGTGCATGTTACATACTCAAAATAAGTACGTACAGAATGACCGTGTCATACTTAGTCACGGAACATGTGCGCACTTTTATTTAGGCACGGACGCAAGTTAATAGTGGGAGTTTCTATTAACTTCCATTCCCGTTTCCGTCCCTTAGTTGTGTGCCTAAGATGTGCGTCGTATGTGCTTATGTTGCGCACGCATTTCAAACGTAAATATGAATCAGGTCCACTATTATTGTAATAGAGGATCGGGAGACATTTTGATTGTACTATAAGGCAGTGCTAAATGCTGCAGCATGTTAAGGGTTAAATGCATGCTGCCACAATCAAAATAATAATAAAATGCCCCCCCGCAATGTAATTATCAATAAGTTTCATATTTTTTTGTAAGAAATAAAGGATTTTTTTAAATTGAAGTATTAAAGTGGGTTTTATTTTTCAAAGTGGTGTCTATTTTAACTAAATTGACACTCACATACCTCTTTTTATTCTCCCAAGTTTTAGGCGACTTTGCAGAGATTTTAGAAATCTGTTTAGAAATCTGTTTGTTCTGCCTTTTCTAAATTGCCATGGCGATTGGAAAAATGGCGATTTAGAAGGGGCAGCAATTTGGACTAGTAGCTGAGGGTTTCCAATTAGTAAAAAATATGCCAAATAAACTGCAAATCGCTGTTTAGTTAATCTGGCCCTAAGAATTTTATTTTATGTAAGTAATAAATAAAGGAAAATGTTCTACACAGGCTCTTCGATTAAAGATTGCTTCCAGGGGCAATGTTTGTGCTAGTTTTATAAATATATTGTTATTTTGTATAGAATTTCTGCTGTTTGGAGATGAGTGTAACTCCCTGCTGTGCTGTCCTGTGTGTCTACAATGCTTGGAGCAAGTGGTGAAATGGCTTGTTGTACTGCCCCAATTAAAAGTTATGTAAAACACAGAATTTGAGAAATACTTGTATAAATTATACTTATATTTCTGTTTATTTTGTAAAACTAAAGTAAATTGCAGCAAAGCCTTGCGAGTTGAAATTAAAGTAAAATAAATTTTCCTTTAGGGATACAGAAAAGATAATGAGTTGCTTGAATAATTCTCGAAGGTAAGTGTAGCAAGGGTGCCCTCAAGTATGCATCCTTTGCCAGGACTTGATATGGCCACAGTAACAGAGAGAGAGATCCACCCCCACAGTGCTCTGGGGCAGGAAGGAGTTCCCAGAGAGGAAGTGAAGAGTAGTGTGACTCAGAGAGACAGTGAGAGGAGAGCACGTGAGCCCAGGAGCTGCAGAGGATCTGCAGAGGAGTTACAGAGGAGGAATCTGCAAGCTGAGAGAGACTTGCCCAGACAGCACAGCCTCTGCTGCTGGGTATAGCCTGATTGTGGCAGTACTGTGAAGAGATTGGACTGTGAGCCCACCCGCCTGAGGGAGATTCCAGCCGGGGGAGAGATCAGACGGACTACAAGCAAGATCAGGCGAGTGGAGTGCCTTGAGCTGACAAGCTGGGAAGCTGCAGAGACTGTATAGACTGTCATGGAACTTGAGCTAAGTAACTGCATTTAATCTCACTAAGACACTGGTGCTGCATATCTCTAGTGCTCTTCATCAATACTAAACTGCATTGGGAGTCAAGTACAGTGGACTTTGGGACTTTACTCCACACATTCCAGCAGGACTTTGGGGACACTATAACACATGTAACCCGGGTTACCATCTATCGACAAGTGCACCAACGTTGGTAGATAGTCAGGGCCTGTGTAATATAGTTAGACAGGAAAACTGTATAACTGTTAGACATTTTCTGTTGCTGCGTGATTGTGGCTTTAGAGAGCCTGAGTGAGTGGATTGGGCGCCATTTGATAGAGACAGTGGGCGCGGGAAGGGCGCCATTTTGTAGAGTCTGTTACATCTGTAATCGCCATTTTGAACTCCATCTCTTGTATGTTTATTACTGTTGC
>WWET01002697.1:25461-40282 GCA_011038615.1 Limnodynastes dumerilii | reverse complement strand
TACACACATACACATCCAAAATGGAGGCCGCTACAAATCAATTTATAAAGTTATATACACAGCAGGTGCACAAGGCAAGGGGAATTTGCACAGATATATATATAACCTCCATTTTGTGTGTTTGTTTTAAAGCATGACTGTGATAGCAGCTGAGGGGGGTGCAGTACCAGATATGATGGATATCTGGGGAACCTCCTCATTGAGTTTCACTCTTGATTAAAAAATACTTGATATATTAGCCAAAATAGGGACTCTGACACTATTAGAGTTAGGATCACCATAAGAGAGAAGCCTTGTGGCTGGTGGCTTATCATATATTTGCAAATGTATGTAACAAATATCTCTATATAGAGAAATACAGCGCTGTCAAAAATTTATAAATAAATATATAATGGAATAAATGGAAAACTTGTCTTATTTAGCTTTTAATACCACACAATTAAAAACATGTAGAAAACAGCAAATAATCTGGCTGGAAGTCTATATAGTGACAATGGGTCTGATCCAGACCTATGCCCGGCGTAAGCAATGGGAAATACGCCCGCACAGGGAGAGTGGACTTTAGTAAGCACAGCGCATTGGCGTAGGTCTGGATTAGGCCCAATATGTGAAGCCTGTATCCACAAGGAGTATACATATATATATAAAGATGTAAACCCACTCTGTAGGTTTGTATCAGTAATTGCCAAAGTAAATGGAAATATATTTGGAGCCTCTGGGTGATTATCTGGTTTAGAAGGACACTTGAGGAGACCAAGAGTGGTAACAAAATGAATGAATCCCGGTGAGGATCGAGGCGGAGCAGTTACTCCCCGAGGACTGGGTAATTACATACTTGCCCCCCACTTGGATTGGGACTGCTAGGTTTCGATATTCATCTTGTTACCACTGTTGGTCTCCTCGAGGAAATCAGGGTCAGGCTGCAGGAAAGGGAGGGTTATGGTATAGTTAAAGAAAAGTGTTGGCTAGGGTAAGGATTAGGGTAAGGATGGGGTTACAATCATACTTACCAATCGCTGTTGCATCTTCATTCTTACATCGATCGATTGCTTCTCTTTTGCGAGGCAGAAGCAATTGGTTTCCCATTCGGAGCGGCAACCCACACCCCTCATTGACATAGAGCAGTGTTTTGTAATGGAAGCCTCTGATAAAAGGCTTAAAAGGCTGGGACCAAAGAAAAAAGGTTGACAGTGCAGGAGTCCTATAAACTTAATACATTTAAAGAATAATGTAAGGCTATGACGGCTGATTACACCAACACTGATAATAATTAGGAATATATAAATTATTTATTCATCAACAACATAATAAGCAACAAAAGCAATTAATAGATAAATAAATAATCAAATAAATGATAATAAAAAATGTAAAAAACCCATGCATGAATGGTGGATAGTGAAGGAGCAATATAATAGTAGAAATAGTCTAGTCTTGACCAAAGAGTTCAGTAAGAGATTGTATACTTAGCAGTTCCAGGTTGTAGCGTGGCCATCGGGGTAGGAAATTCCACGTGGAGAGATAATTTTTCAAAGATATCCCCAATCTAGTCCTTTAGCTGCTTTAAAGTTCAGAGGGGTGTAGGTGGCAAGCCCAGCACCCGATTATGGAACAAACTTGTGAGACAGGGTATCAAATAAGTTGCGCCAAGCTGTAGAAGCAGTTAGGGTCACCGGTGATTGGCAGCGGGGGGTAGGAACCTGTATACCATACAAGTCCCCGGATAGATGGTTATCATGGACTGAATCAGCAATAATCCACCAAATATTTTACCTGCCGTGAGATGGACCACTCTTCAATGCTGCTCCTTAGGCAAATAAGGCACTTTGACGAAAATTCACAATGGAAGATCGCGTTCCGTCTCACAAGTGGGATAAGAAATGTCCGGTCAAGAAAAAAGCTCCTATCATGGGTAAACCTGTGACGCGTTTCGTGCCTGCTGGGCACTTTCTCAAGCAGTAATGAACCGTCTCTTTACTCCTCCTATTTATGGGAGGTTGTCTAGTAATCAAATTATCAGCTGAGATAATATACAGCGTAAAGCTAAAAGCAGACAGTCATGATCGTAGTAAAAAGTTAATTAACATAGTTAACAGATAAATAAATAAATAAAAATACATAATAAAAAACAGGTATCAGCGTTGGTGCAATACACAGGATAAATAAAAACATACAGACGAACAAACAATGTTTCAAAACAGAAGCTACCAGATTAGTATCCTATTTGTTAGAACATGGTTATTATATCTCTCAACAAGTGTATATGTATAAACATATACATTAGTTAAATCCCAATCATTATCTCATTTATAATCTTAAATTAATGTCCATATATATATAAATACAATGGATTCATGCATTTTCATAAGATTGATCATTAATACAATATAACTACTTCATTACTCAGCTGGAAGACAGTACATAATATTTAGCTAACATTATAGTAAATAGAGTATAGCAAACTCCATAATTAATATATAGTTCACTTTGCTAGTATATTTTATTTTATTATATTAAAGTTTATCCCTAATGCGTCCATTCCTATATTAAATTAAATTCCACTTCATTTCATTTCATTTTAACCTACTAGTCATACAATCAACTTACTCCATTAATGTACTCATTTTATTTGTTTTTAGAACCATATTGAAATTTATATCATTTTTATTATTTTTGTTATTTTATATTTTTATTTTAGTTTAATTTTCATTTTAATTTCTTTTTTTATTATTTTTTATATTTTTTTGTTGTTATTTGTGTTCACATTTATTATATAATTAAGTTTCAAAAAACATATATACTACCATGATTCTTCAAAGATAGTTAAATATATGTGCAGTGTGGGTAGTAATAGGGGTGATTAGTCCCAGATCAAATAGATATTGGTTTAAGCCAGTCAATAAAAATCAGGAATTGTGGATATAATAATCATCATCATCATCATCATCAAAATAATAATAACAACTATGATGTTTAACACGGATAAGAATATAGAAATAAATTCTAGTGATCTTACTTCCAATAATATAATATATTTATAAAGCCCAAAATACATTGACTTCTATAGTATGTTTTAAAGTGAAAGAGTGAATAATGAAATTCAATCAGCAATATGGTCATAATTGTTGGATATCTTTCCCCAAGGCTGGGACACTTGGGGAAAGATGATGCTCAAAAGTTAGCTAATTGGTTGGTGACAGGGATCACTGTGCACAATATTGCAAGGCCAGAGCTGTATAAGGGGAAAACAAGCATGTTCCTCCTTTCTGTAAATAGCAGGTATGAAGTTAAAAAGACCTGAAGTCTAATAATGGCAGAAAATTTGATAACAAAACTTTAGTTTTTGATAAAACATGGTATCTAACATTTGAGCCATGTCGATCAATGCAGGCTTAAAAAAAAGATTTTGTGCAGCGGCATTCCCTGCGGTTTACCTTTAAAATCATGTGCCTGCAACAGCAAAAAGCCACTAGAGGCACCTTTGTGGTTTTGGATGTAAGGCATATGCACACATTCCCATGGAGGGAAGTTGAAAAATTGATCCAAAGTCAATAAGAGTGTTACATGCTTAGCTATTAATAAGAGAGCAAGGAGTACAGGCTTTGGGTTGTAACTAATGAGCAACTTATAAAGTTCAAGGGTGTAGCATTTAATAAAACAGTGCTACAATAATATGGCAGAGCAACAACAATAACTTGTCATGCTAGATATTCAAACAGCAGAGCGCCTGACTAAAGAAATATTTGTCAAATGGTTAGTAAAAGTTCTGTAAGGAGCAATATGGGTGTTTCACCCAAGAAATACTATGAGGCGTTTGCAAATTTTGCATTCAGTGAGCCACAGAACATACAGGAGGTGAAATCTAGTAGTGATTGGTAAAGATGAAAAGTTGCAGCTACAGAACTAAATTAAAATAATACATAGTCTGTAGTAAACAGGTCAAGGGCCCGAAAAACTGTCAAAAATATGTGGATCTGGGGTGTGGCCTGAAGCTGAGAGAGACAGGTCTTGTTTGATGTCGGCTCCATTTCGTCTGGCTTTTCTACTTGTTTCCCGGCTGTGCTATACTCTTCAAAACCCAAAAAAAGAACTCCAGTGTCCTTATTGAATGCCCTGGGTTTCAGTGTTGGTCTTTTGGAAGGTACCGCTGTGAGCCCGAGTCTCCTTGGCCTGGGAGCGCTCGCGCACCTGGCTCATCACTGCCGCGGCTAGCCTCTCTGAGCCCTCTGGTGAGTGCATCCCGCTTTAGCCACCCACGGTACCTTGAAAACTTCAGCACACTGATTGTGCTCAGTCCATCAGTCAGGAACCGCAAAGAGAAGTGAGGGGAGTGCAGCAGCCATTTTAGTGCCGGTGCCATTTTGCCTGCTAACCCAACGCTGTGTTCCAGCCATAGCTCCCTAACTTGCTATTTACACAGCTTCTCCATTCAGACCCAGTACTCCAAAGGAAACAACAACAAAGGAAAGGAGAGGAGGAAAGGGGGAAAAGAAAAAATACAAAATGAATAAATAAATTTAAAAAAAAAAGAGGAAGGGCAGAAGAGAGTGGGGTGCAGTAGCCATTTGTTTACCAGCGGCATTTTGTTTGTCCAACCAACGCTATGCTCCAGCCTCAGATCTTTAGCTTGCACAGCTTCCCCAACCAGACCCAGTACTCCTAGACCAAGCCTAAGGAATAAAAATAATATAAAATTAAAAAAGAATTATATTTTAAAAAAAAAACATTTCTAAACAATAAAAAAGAAAGACAGGGAAGTGAAAAAAAAAAAATAAGTTTAGAGAGCAACAACTATAAGAGATACACTTCTGGGTCTTAATCTTAGCAGACACTTCCCAGTACTACCTCCCAAAGCTGAGCTCTGTAATCTCTTGCTGGCATCAAGCACCAGAGGAAAGTGCTTAATAAAGTTGGAAGTTCCGCAAAATAAAGGGAGAGACAAAGAAATAAAGGAAAGGTAAAAAAAATAAAAATAAAAAAAAGGAAAAAAAAACCAAAAAGAACAACAAAGACAAAGGGCTGAATCCTTGTTAAGTGCATGAACTTAGTTACTCAAGGGCTAAACCATGTTGATTTCAGGGGAGTCATATTTCATCTGTTGCAAACAGTATTAGTGTTGAGAGGTGATGTTTCCTATCCCAAGTATAAATAACAGTGTGATAGTAAAGCTGGTCAGTATCTGTGTGCAGTAAGCAATTTAAAGATATATCCCTGCATGAAAAGAATACAATTAACTTGGCTCCCCCTGAAATCACCATGGTTTAGCCCTTGAGTAACTAAGCTCATGCACTTAACAAGGTCTGGATCCAGAGAAACTGTCATTACCAACCTTTAAGTTTCTCAGTTTGGACCTCATCACCGGATTCAAAAAGCCACATTAACACTTTCCATGTACTAAAACCCCCGTGCTCCCGCCCACTCGACTTGTAACTTTTTACTGTGTCTTATCTCAAAATCTTTCTACATTCAAAAATGAATAAAAACTCACAAAGTAGCAGAAAAGGGATCCAGGAGTGGCTCCTTTCTCATCTGTCCCATAAAGAGCTTCCTCCTCTTTCTCCATCCCTATTCTCGTCCCCACACGAGACGTCCTCCGGTTCTTTAGCCACCAAAGAAGATATCCAATTGATGATCTCAGACATAAAATCTTCTTTCACAACAGAATAAAAAAAATTAGCTGGAGAGTTGAGAAAGGACAGCGCAGCTTTTTCCAATCGTACCCTAAAATAGAGGAAAAGACTGACTCCAACACGAGAATGCTTAGAGAAGTTTGTCACGAGGTCGACTTCCTGCACAGAGAGATTGAATTTTTAAAGGACAAGGCAGAGGACCTGGAAAATAGAGAACAACGTAATAATTTAAGGATCCGGAACGTCCTAGAAACAGTGGAACTGCATCAAAGTGTCTAGTTTCTAACCCAGCTGTTCACTTCCTTGGTCCCTGAAGTACCAGGACTTAAATATTGAGCGAGCGCACAGAGCTCTCACGGGAAAACCAAAGAATTCTGAACATGTCATTCCAAATTAAAAATATGATCTCCAATGCCTGCAGAAATCATCAATACATTCTTTTTGAAAATGCCAAACTTCAGATTTTCCAGGACTTGGCCTCTTCAACGATCTCTAAACATCGCGTTCTACAAGAGATCACTACCGCTTTATGAGACAATAGATATATATAAGTGGGGCTTCCCTTTTCGTTTGATCATCAATGTCAATGGTCGCCCTTTTGTGGTGAGGGACCCTTCGGAGGGCAAGGATCTTATCAAACATCTCCATCTCTCGGCTCTTCGAATGGAATCATCTGTAAATCGTGAGGACTCTTGACCTATAACAGAGGCTGCATAATTATTTGCTTACTAAAGATGGTCTATTTAGTTTGGACGGCTATCTCAAGCTTTTGCAGCTATCAGGCTCTAACCTTGGAACATTTAAACCATGTAGTATAATTAGTACTAGAGCTTGTTGATTACAGTTTTTTTTTCCTTTTTTATATATATTTTTGCACTATATTTGATAGCATACACAGTATTAGGCCTACACTTACATGTTGGCTAGTTTAGTGAGACACTATTTCAGTGTTTATGTTTAGAGGAGTTACAGTATGCCTAGACAATCAACTAGACAATTTTTGTTGAGCATTTAACATTGTTCATTACTTATCCAATGCATAGTCCTACTACCAATGTTTAGCCCCATTATTTTGTTAGCTGTTACTCACAGTGTAAGATTTGTAATTATATGTTGGCTAGTTTAGATAAATACTCTTAGGCCTCTAATTTCAGACAGATACCTTTCACTGCCTTTTATCTAGCCATTGCATAGCCTTATTATTAGAAACAGGCTATTAACTGTTTTAACTATACTATTTCTGTAATGTTATCACTAGCTTTTTAAGCTGTCGTGTTTATATTCTGTTCAAACTCCCACTTATATGTACCTCTTTTAGGTATCTTGTTAGAATGTTAGGACAGTTTACAGCCCCATTAGTTAATAAGATTGATAAGCTCAGGTATAAAATACTTGTTCATTTATTTGGTCTTCGGGTGGGTGGGTTCATTCCACCTTCTATCTTTCTTTTCCATTTTTCTTCTTCTCTCTCCCCAGTCAGGCCACTTTTTTCCACACACATCTGGGATTTTACTGGAAGGGAGAACCTTATCGTCCTTCTTTCTTACATCCTTTAAGGGACATACATTTCGTCTCCCTATTCTTGTGATCCCTACACCCTGGCCCTACTGGCTCTCTTTCCCATCTCTTCTCTTTTCTCTCCCCTTTCTTCCTCTAATTTTCTCTCAATATCATCATGCCTTTCACTTTCTTCTCTCTCAACGCCAGGGGATTGAACACACCCCAAAAACGCTCTCTTCTTTTTAACATTATTCAATCTCTTTCAGGTGATTTCATATTCTTACAGGAAACACACTTCAAACAGAATGGCCATCCCTCTCTTACTTCTTGCAGTTTTCCATCGGCATACTACGTGTCTCACCCCGGCAAACAGAATGGTGTGGCACTTCTGATCCATTATTCGGTTCCTTTTCAGCTAATTGATTCCAAGGTTGATCAGGAGGGTCATTTTCTAATCTTGGCGGGCAAGGTAGGATGTCAATAACTTTACTTTTTTTTATTCATTTTCGATATTCTCGGGAATATTTGCATCGGGTTAACCATTTTAGGGGGTGACTTTAACATGGTCCTTTCTCCAGATTTGGATAGGTCCAGCTCAAAATCCTCATCCCCACTGGGTGCATCAAAAACAGTATTGCAGAACATTCACGGGGCGGGGCTGTTTTATACTTGGAGGGCTACAGACGTGTCGGCCAAAGAATATACTTATTATTATTCCACCCCACACAACTCGTACTCACGAATTGATATGATCATGGGCTGCTCTGTATCCCTTTAATGCTTGACATCCTCTAAAATAGTCTCCAATCCGTGGTCAGACCACTCAATAGTTAGGTCCTCCTTTAATCTTTTGGAGCATGGGGGGTGCCCTTCTTGGTGTCTTAATGAGACTTTACTTAAAACACCCCAATTCACAGAATCTATTTCCTCACAGTTGCAAGATTACTTTGCTCAAAATTTAACTGAGGATATACCTATCCCTACTGTGTGGGAGGCACACAAGGCAGTTATTAGGGGGGCATTAATAAATATGCCACTCACCGCAAAAAAACAACAAACTGAAAAAATAAATTTTTTACACGCAGAGTTAGCTTCCTTAGAACAAACTCACAAGCGTACATTATCCCCTTCCACACTTCAGAAAATTACAGCGGTCCGAGGAGAGCTTCAGGCCCAATTATTGGAGAAAACAGAAAAATCTCTCTGTTGGCTAAATCAACACTTCTTTGAGAAAAGTAACAAATCTGACACCCTCCTGGTTAGACAACTCAGGGCTAAGAGAGCCTCTCAAACTATCGAAGCGATTAGAGACACTCATGGCAATCTCAGTTACGATCTGTCCACTATAAATTCTTCCTTCCATGCCTACTATAAACCTAATATATAATCTGAGTAATGACACCAACAATTCTCTCTCTCATGTCTCTGGCATTCGCCAATTTTCAGAAACACGTTAATTCCCCCAGATTGATAGTACTACAGCCACCCTTTTAAGCCACTAAATCTCTCTGGAGGAAGCTACCTGCGCTCATAAGACGCAAAAACCCTCTAAAGCCCCCGACAGAGATGGTCTACCAATGTCTTATTACAAATCCTTTCCAGAGCAACTACTCCCTCATTTTGTAACACTGGCCAACCAAGTTATGCAAGATACCCCTTTCCATCCAGACACATGTCATTTGGTCATAATCGGAATTCCTAAACCTCACAAGGACCCCACATTATGTGCTAATTATAGTCCAATATCGTTATTAAATTCAGACCTAAAATTATTCGCTAAAATTCTGGCGACCAGACTTAATTCGGTAATTTAAAAAATTATAGATCCGGATCAAGTAGGCTTTGTTTCAACTAGGCAGGCCTAGAAGAGCTGCCACATTGATCTCCCACATCATACGTATTAAAGTCTATTCTGTCATCCTGGCGTTAGACGCCGAAAAAGCCTTCGACAGATTGGCATGGCCCTTCATGTTTGAAACTCTGAAGGCTTTCAGAGAAAGCAGTGACTTTCTTCATGTAATTCAAGCTTTATATTTTATCGCATCTTCTGCAGTCTCCACTAATGGCTTCTTTTCCCCTCGCTTCAGTTTAAGCAATGGCACCCAACAGGGATGCCCCCTTTCCCCACTATTGTATGCTCGATCGATTGAACCCCTTGCAGCTCGAATTAGATCTAATACCAGTATTCAAGGTATTCAATTTAAAAAATCCCAATTTTAAATATCACTATTTGCTGATGATGTCTTGCTCACTCTTAGCTCCCCCCTTACTTCTTTGCCAAATTTAATGAAAGAACTGTCTGAATATGGAAAACTTTTGGGTTATAAAGTCAACAACGCTAAATCAGAGGCTCTCCTTTAACACCTTCCCCCCTCAATTCTTTGTTCGCACAAACATAACTTTAACATAACTTTTGCCAAATTTAATGAAAGAACTGTCTAAATGTCTGAAACTGTCTGGCATCCCTTGAAAATTCTCTATCTTGGGACCTACCTAACTAAGCACTACTCTCAACTATATCAGGCCAACTACCCTCCCATTCTACAAGACATAAAATAGGACGTCATTAAAATGAACATCCTCCCCAAGGCAAAGAAGTAAGGGGGAGCTAAGAGTGAGCAAGACATCATCAGCAAATAGTGATATTTTAAATTGGGATTTTTTTTATTGAATACCTTGAATATTGGTATTATTTGATTGATAGAGGATACAATAGTGGGGAAAGGGGACATCCCTGTTGGGTGCCATTGCTTAAACCGATGCGAGGGGAGCAGAGGCCATTAGTGGAGACTGCAGAAGATGGGACAGAATATAAAGCTTGAATTGCATGAAGAAAGTCACCACTTTGTCCAAAAGACAGAGTTTCAAACATGAAGGGCCATGCCAATCTGTTGAAGGATTTTTCAGCATCTAACGCCAGGATGACAGAAGGGACTTTAATACGTATGATGTGGGAGATCAATGTGGCAGCTCTTCTAGGCTTGCCTGGTTGAAACAAAGCCTACTTGATCCGGATCTATAATTTTTTTCATTACCGAATTAAGTCTGGTCGCCAGAATTTTAGCGAATAGTTTTAGGTCTGAATTTAATAACAAAATCAGCCTATAATTAGCACATAATGTGGGGTCCTTGCAAAGTTTAGGAATTACGATTATGACCAAACGACATGTGTCTTTCAGACTGTATATACGCAATCTACGTAATGAAAAGTTATGTAGATTATGTAAAAAAAGATACTACGCATGCGCAGTATCAAATATCAGGAAACCTCGGACGTACATGCAATACGTTCGGTGTTGTGAATCCGGGCCAATGTGGTCTGCGGGGTTCATACCTCCACATTTGGTGGGATTGCCCTTTCATTAAGCAATTTTGTTCTGAAATCCGTCAATTCGCCTCCACTGTTCTGGAGTCCAATTTGGAGATGGACCCTCTGGTGTTCCTCTTATGTAAGCCTCCCACTTACCTAGCTAAACCTTTAAGAAAACGTTTAAGCCATATCTGCTCTGCAGCCAAACTTCACATTGCAAGCGACTGGAAGAAACAGTCAGCCCTGTCCGTAGCAGCTTTTATCAACAGACTTTGGAATATTTCTTCCATGGAATATCTGACCTGTCTTATACACAACACCATTCCTTCCTTTCATAAGGTATGGAATCCGTGGTACTCCCATTTCAATCAATTGATTCTGGGCTTCTCTTAGCATCTTCCTGCTACATTGTTTACTTTACCCGGCTATTAGTCTTCCCCAGGGGCGTATCTAGAGTAAATGGAACCTGGGGCAAATCCCAAAATTGCGCGCTCCCCACCCGGTTAATCCTCTCTCCCCCTTTCCCCCCCCCCCCCTTCTCTTTCTCTGCTCTTTCTTCTCTTCCTCTTTTCCCTTCCTTTTCCTTCTTCTACCTCTCCCTGTTTCTCTTTATCTCCTCTCTTCTACACTTTCTATAAAAGAAAAAAAAATATAACAGTACTTTTGCTAAAATATTACTTGCCCCGTCACAATTCAAGTCTACTACAGCCTTAGATCTATAGTTTATCTGTTTCTGTTTTCTGCAATATTTTCCATGCCTTTAACTCTTTTTCTTTTTACTTATCCTGGTATGTACTTCTATGCTATGTAACGATGTTATATGCCATTTTTGTTTCTCAATAACGACTTATTGCTGTACACTGTTGTTAAAATAAAGAGATAAAAAAAAAAAAAAAGTGGATCTTCTGTAAGAAATGAAATGCACTACAAAACTGTCTAGTTACTAAGGGAATAACCTTCCTTGCCCAATAAGACTATCCTCTACTCTCCAACTTTCAAGCACTCCCTTAAAACCGACCTTTTTCAGACAAGATTACCATATTCCTCAACCCATTTCTTAGCATTTGTCTACCCTATTTACAACTAGTTTGTTATTCAGTTTACTTTCTGCTATATGATTAACACAAATTTGAATAATGTCTCTTTTCATACTAAATTTGCCCTAAGTTTTGCTGCTGGCACTGCTGTGTGTCTGGATCATACAAAGCACTAAGCACATTTACCATACAACCTGGCTGGCCCATTTGTATAGCACTTGATTGTATCAATCCCCAATGCCAAATAAATAAATAAATAAATAAATAAGGGTTACACCACAGAAATCCAGCATTGACTACAATGAAATATTTGTTGTCAGATACAGTACACAAAGATTAGTTGTTACAATTTCCACAATACATGCCCTGCTTTTACATCAACTAGACATGGATTCATTATTCCTGAACGAAGAACTAGTTGAAGATATTAATATGGACTTATCTGAATGCCAGTGTGTTTCAAGAAGAAAAAATGTGTCTTTTAAATAAATTTTTGTATGGCTTAAAGCAGAGTAGTCAATACTAGAGAAATAAGCAAGATGCTTTGCTGAATCTGCACTTGTAATATCAAATGCTAGGTAGATGAATTACATCCAAATTATATAATTGTACATAGCTATGGCTATCACACATTATTATCAGGACATTATTGGAGACAGTTAATACCATATTGGCATATTCTATCCATAATTGGAAGGCAACATCTATAATATAATAACAGAACAATGCATATATGCAGTCAAGTCAAGGCTAGTCTTCTCAAGCTACAAGGATACAAGCATAGCATTGCCTCATGATAATGCACATTGTTTATCATGAATTGTAATTCATATTTTTAAATGAAAAAAGTAGATTGCACTTACTAATTTACTATTGTTATAGGTAATATTACTATATTATTAATATTACATTTAAATAAACAACTACTAATTAATAGTTTCATTTATACTATTCAGACTGTTCAGTTACTTAAATAAATCAGCTTCAACAGGAAAATTTTGAAACAATTTATGTAATTAGGCAACATCTGTAAGTTGCATTTTACTTTCTTTAAATCTTAATAATTGAACAATAAATAAATTAATTTTAATAATAAAAATGTATCAGGAATAATGTGCTATTATACACACATATAGCCTAGAAACAGCTTCAGAAACTCCCACCCTTGTGCCTCTATTGTGATATATAATATATACCATAAATGTTAGCAGGTGCTCAATGGTGCATCAGTGTAGACAATGTATAAAAGTATAAAATCTTAACAGTATTGTTAAAGAATTGTCCCAAACTGTTCTATTATGTCTTTTTTCTTAATTTTATACTGTTCGATCTTATTATCATAGCTCCCAACATTTGAGAATTGGAAAGAGGGACAAAATTTTGCGACATGGGAAAAGTGGGTGTGTCTTGCACTGTGGCAGGTCTAGTGCCTGCCCCTTTTATTAATTTAGCCATCCATATGTCGGCCCCTTATTATTTCTCCAAATAGCTATATGTCCGCCCCATTAATTATTTGTCCAGCTTTCATATGCCTCTCCCTTTATTATTTATCCAGCTTCCATATACCTGCCCCTTTATTATTTGTCCAACTTCCATATGTCTGCCCCATTTGTCCAGCATCCATATGTTTGCCCCTTTATTATTTGTCCAGCCTCCATATGCCTGCCCCTTTATTATTTGTCCAGCTTCCATATGTTTGCCCCTTTATTATTTGTCCAACTTCCATATGTCTGCCCCTTTATTTTTGTAAATTCTTTATTTATTTAAAATGCAACAAGAATAAGCGACCAGCATCATGTCATCATGATAACGTATACATCGGCATACACTCATGTATTAAGATAATGTTAATCCCACATACAATATTAGAAAATAGAGAGTGTGATCTAGGGAGCGAACTCCATGATGACAGGGCGTACAAAGAGAGGAAAAAAAAAGAACTAACTAGACTAAGGACCCTTAAAGAGGGTGGACGGGGGAGGGAGGGGAAGGGGAAGGAAAACCAGGTTCACTTAAAAGTATGATTTGTTATAGGGCATAATACAATCCTACACATTCTCAGAAAAAGGCGCATATAGGACAGGCACTGCATGAGCACATGTATGGTCAAAGCAAACTAAACCGAGATCCCATATTAAGTTTCTAACACTTAGCGTATCTAATGTAGTCAGAAGGGAAAAGTAAACTGCAGGGATGTTTGAAAACCAAGTTGAGTTGAGTGTTTGACAAAAGGGTAACTTGGGTATAATTAAGAATTTAGAAGAACTTGGAATTCTGGAGACAACTTAAACTCCCTCCAGGCAAACCACATAGCAGTAAACTGCTGAAATTTATCAGTGGCTGCTAAGGCTATTTCGTCCATATTAAGATAGAAGTCAATTCTGTCCACCCATTCCTTTATAGAAGGGGGGGAGGACGACTTCCAACGGACTGGAATTACTGAAATAGCTGCATTGCTTAAGTGACGCAAAAGGGAATTTTTGTACGAAGAAATTGGGGAAAGGTCCAACGCAAGGAGCCAAAACTCAGGGTTCCTAGAAATCTTATCTCCCGTCAAGTGTCTAGCTGTGTCCATCACACACTTCCAAAAGGGTTTTATAAGAGTACAATCCCACCATATATGTATAAATGTTCCCTCTGATAACCCGCATCTCCAGCACATATTAGAGGTGTTAGGAAAGATTTTTTGCAGGCGAGCCGGGACCATATACCAGCGGGATAGCAACTTGTAACGAGTCTCGACAACCGAGAGGCTGTAAGAAGAGCCGAGCGGAGAGACTGTAAGAAGAGAAATGAATCTTATATAAGATCCCTGTCGGGTGTTTCAAGGGGGGCAGCAAGTTCTCTATTCCAAGCTTGAATGAAGGTATGCTCCATAGAGAAAGAGTGGGAAGCTATAAGTTTATATAGGGTGGAAACTATATGTGTCGGGGCTACTGGCTGGGTACATAGGGACTCAAAATGCCACTCTGCTCGGGTGAACCCCGGAGCTTGGGGAGTTGTTTGGTCAAAGTGGCAAAGCTGACGGTATGTCCAGTGCTCCCTGGCAGAAAAGCCATACTGATCTACAAGGCTCTGAAAAGGCAGGAGACCCCCCGATCCCACCAGCTGACTCACCCTGTGGAGCCCCACATCCGACCAAGACTTAAGGTAAGGAGGAGAGTTACCAGGAGAGAAATGAGGATTATAGATAAAGGGAGAAAGAGGAGAAGGATAGTTCGTCCAGTGCATTAGCTTAAGTAATTTCCTCCAGACTACTAGTGTCGGGCCAATCGTCAGGGGTGGTGAAGGGGGGATATGTGGGGGCTAAGGGGCAAGATGGGGGGGGGGATGAGAGCTGAGAGTTT
>WWET01002697.1:1827-17136 GCA_011038615.1 Limnodynastes dumerilii | reverse complement strand
TTGGGGGTATTGCTTAGCGGGAGTATTTTTAAATTGCCGGTATTTTTTTTTTGCCGGTATTTTTTATGCGTCGGGATTTTTTGGGTGCCGGTATTTTTTATGCATCGGGATTTTTTTGGTGCCGGTATTTTTTGGGTGCCGGTATTTTTTATGTGCCGGTATTTTTTAGTGGCCGGTAATTTTTTTGGCCGGTATTTTTGGTGTTGGGATTTTCATCGCCGATATTTTTTTGGTGTCGGGATTTTCACCGCCGGTATTTTTGTGGTGTCGGGATTTTCACCGCCGGTACCCTCGTGGAGGTATTTTTATTGTCGGTATTTTTACCGCCGGGAATATGACTACAACCCATTTCTACATGATGTTTTAGATTATTTCTTGTATTGTTTTCCAATATGAATGTATCAATTTGCAAGAAAAGTTATGAATTCCATTTTTTGTGTAAAGTCTCTTTTAAGAGTAAATCTGGGGCCTCTGCTGATGTGTGCAGTCTCGAGCTGTGTGTGAGCTGTTTACTGTATATGAGAGAATTTTCTTTTTCCTCAGAGAACTAATATTGTATTCCAGAACAATGACCCAGAACAAATAGCATATGCTACATTCATCAAACAGTAAACATTCCAAGGTGCAAATTATCAATCATCACTTCCCTGATAGACTGATAGTTTACTTTCTATTTATTTATAGTATTGTCTTGGAAAATAGATACCAATAGGTCTGAGTGTGAGGGTGCCTGGAGAGTGTACATCTATTAGATGACTATAGTTGTTTAAAATGTCTTTATATACAGGATATCAGCCTGTCTCTATAACGATTTCTTATGTAATTGCCATGGTTGGAAAGCTGACAGTTTACTTCCGACATTAAATGGCTGCCATGTTTAACTGATCAACTTTCAATTCTTAGAGGGTCATTAAATTGATAGATTATTGTAATGATGACACTTACTGTAACCTAGAGTTAAGGGGGACCAGAGGTCACCACTTCCTGCATTATAGTTACAGTGCCTGAAGTCCACTCCCCTTGTCTCTGATAAAAACAATCATGGGTCCTAATCCAGACTTAGTTATGATTGTGATCGTACAGTTGATGTTAATAATCGTAATCGAATGAATACATGCGTGCGATCCAAAATGTGTGTAAATTAAGTAAACCACACCCTCCTTTCGTAATTACGCAGCCACATGCATACGTACATGCCATTGTATGTACATTTACGTACTAGAAAGCGTTGTTGAGGATCTCGCGTGCATATGTGTGTCAATTACACACGCAAGATCCACATTTTTTTCTTTCTATTTTTTTCATCTAATTGAATATCTTTTAAGATGTTTCCTCTCCTATATTAATACCAGAGTTGCCGACTTTCTTGAGCTTCCCTCCGGGAGATCCCAGAGGAAAGCCATTGATTTCTTCAAGGGGCGGGGCTTAATGATGCTATTTATGCAAATTGTGTCATTAAGCCACACCCCCTGTCAATCACTGCTGTATTTTCTAGCATTTCAGGGGATGGACGGGGCTTGATTACATCATCAAGCCCCGCACATCCCTAGTAACGCTAGGAATTACAGAAGTAATTGCTGGCTAGTGGGGCTTGTGGGAGATTTGCTAGCTCTCCCGGGATACCGGGAGAACTGCCCAAATTTCGGGAGTCTCCCAGATATTCCGGGAGAGTCGGCAACCCTCATTAATATCAATTCATTTTTTACAACACTGTTGACATGTATATTTAACTTATAGTGTGACTATTGTTTTATCATATTTGATAATAAAGTGTAAAGAAAATATTTGTAGGCCTGACTATAGTTTTCAGAACAATTTACATGAACTAATTGTGTTTTCAATGTATACTACTGTGAAAGTTATGATTTATGTAATTAAAAATGTAATATAAAGAAAAAAAAATATTTTAAAAATATTATAACATGTTTTTTGTGGATGTTTATTTATTCAACATACTATAGGTAATTTAAATATATGTATCAAAAGTAATAATATACAAATATTTCTATATAATAACTCACTATTTGAATGTTTAAAAACTAAATTTAATTTTAATGTCATTAATGAGTAGTTTTGAATACCTCTCATGTAAATTTGACAAGAATGTTGTATAATGTGTTTTGAAATAATGAGAATGCAAACATTGTGTAAACAGGGAAAAACATTTATTTTTAACACAAAATAAAGCTTAACGAGGGTTATTAATTATAACTGTTAAAATAGATTCTTGAAGCCTGACCACCATATTTATGGTGTTCAATATGTTCAGGTGCACAGGATAGAATGGATGATTATCCACATGTGCATATGGTCCTGTGGGAGCAATATAAAGATTGTATTAATTAAAATGTTTACAATAAACAATATACATTACCAGTGTTTTGGATTTTTTTATAAATTTATTAAATTATTTAAATGAAACATATGAACAATAAAAACATTTCTATAGATTTATCCAAAAACGTTTAATTAATTATAGATTTAAATTATTTAAATAATTTAACATTTATGTAACCACTGTACTGTTAATGTTAGAAGAAAAGTTGATTCAATCTAAAAAACATGTCTATTGCTATCCATAACATCTACACATTGTTACACACACATGCTACTTACTTGATCCACCTGCACCATGGTCATCCTGAACATTTTCCTCTGCCTCAACAGCATGGCTATTGCTGTTATCCCTTGGTGCCACAGGATCAGCATGGATGGCAATAGGAGAATTTTCCATAACATGGATTGGAGTTGAAGCCATGATTGGGGATGGGAAATGTGGTGGGGATGTGACATCCTGATCTTGAGGCTGCAAGGCCTCAACCTCCCTATTTTCCTCTGGCTCATTATCATCCTCATCATCCTCATCTATAACAGGAACTCACACTTGCATGCGTTCCTCATCCTCTTCCTCCGGTTCCTCCTCCACTTGTCTCCTCTCCTGCTGGCGCTGCTGACATCTTATGGATAAAAGACAAGAGCTCAGAGTTGCTAAAATTGCTAGCACAAGCAGCCATGATGTATAAGCAGGGTTGCCGACTCTCCCGGAATGTCCGGGAGACTCCCGAAATTCGGGCAGTGCTCCCGGTATCCCGGGAGAGCCAGCAAATCTCCCGCAAATGACTTGAGGCCCGTGGTTTCACTGAAACCACGGCCTCAAGTCCTGCCTCCTGCCTAGCAACACTAGTATACTAGTGTTGCTAGGCACAGGAAGGGACTTGATGACGCAATTTGCGGCATCAAGCCCCGTCCCGACCCCTATTTTAAATAAAAACGGGGCGGTATGAGCCAGGGGCGGAGCCTAATGACGCGATTTGCATAAACCGCATCATTAAGCCCCGCCCCCGTATGCGTCTGTAGCTTCTCTCCGGGATCTCCCGGAGGGAAGCTGCCAAAAGTAGGCAACCATGTGTATAAGATTACATAGCCTAAAATGGCGCAGACTAACAATCTGTAATGAACGCACCTTATTGGATGTTCGATCACCCTGCCTCCAAGGAATGAACACAAAATATTAAAATTACGCACACTAGCATTTTATTGACTGAGGCATCAATCCATCTAAATTCATCCAATGTGTGAGCTTCACCATGTTGGTCACATCCCAAATGGGTGTTAACAAATCATGTGTTCACACGCATAAATAGATGCATTCATGAACGAAGAATTATATATTCCTTAAAAATGAGACCCAAGGGTGTCAAACAAAATCCTAATTTCACTCAGCAGGAGGCACGTTTCTTAATAACGCAGGTTATGGACTGGCTTTAAAACGCTGATGGTGAAATAGCACCGCACCTGCGTCCTCCTGTTTGGGCTGCTATCTATGATGATTTCAAGCACTTTAATATTAGAAATAATCATCAATTCACTGAATACCTCTTTTTACACAAGTTAACGTTATTTTTATAACTAAAAAATGAACTAGAAATGTGCATGCATTTATGTTTAATGAGTAAAAACTTCATAAACATTTAAATAAAAAAAAATATTAACAGTAGATTGGAAAACAATAAGAAAATAATACAACATTTTTATAGTATTACTTTCTTAAACTCATTCTGCTTTTTTAATTGTAACAAATGGTATGAATTTACTTTAAAATATTAGAATTTTGATTTAAATATAATACCTAAGTTTATATTTTATACCTTATTTACAGGGCGCAGTATTTTAAAACAATGTTGAAACGAAAATTGGCAGACAGAGAAGCATACTCCAAGCTCACAGGTGTTGGCCCATTGCCAGAATCACTCACTCTAAATGATATAGAAGAGTTGGCCTTATTGGCTATACACAGTGCAGAAATTATAAGTGTAGGTGATCAAGATACGTTGGAGAGTCTACCTGAAAGACTCCTACATCCTGTTCCTCTTGAGGATGATGACAACTCTGAAGGTGTGTAGGAATTTATTTACATATATGTTATGTTTATACAACTTTTCTACAATGATGTGAACAAAATATACAGGGGGAAAAATAATATATTTAAAGTTTTTTTTAACTTTGTTTAATATGTTAATCACAAGAATAACATTGATTTCTGCACAGCATTATAAGTGTCTAATAAAATTTGTATGCATGTGAAAATACTGTTATGTTTGTTCATGAATTAATTTTTATTCATTAAAATGACTTCATTAAAATCATTCCATCAATTAATGACAATCTTCAAAAAAAAAAACAACACTAACTTTGTTTAAATGATATAAATATAAATGTTATACATTTATATAAATGGTGTCCACAGTGTTACAAGTCACATATTTTTAACACCAATCAAATATGGTCATAATCTGCATGCACAAATCAAAAAACATGTTAACTAATTATATCCTCAATTTGATGTACCACTTGTAACATGGTATTCTGTATTTTAAAAATGAATGAATAATTATAATGTTATGACAGCATTCTTTATGATTAGAAGTTTGTTTAATAATGACAAAAGCAAATAGTAGTTACAAAGTGAAATACGCATTGTACTTATCACATTGCAGTGTTTGTGCAGTTTATAGCTGATGATGCAGTGCTTGTGCGGTTTATAAATGGTGCAGTTGTTGCTTGTGCAGGGGTGTAGGTAAAAGCCGAAACCATATTAAATGTATTGAAAAAGCTGGAAACCATATTAAGTGTATAGGAAAAGTCAGAAACCATATTAAATGTATGGGAAAAGCCAGAAACCGTATTAAATGTATGGGAAAAGCCAGAAACCATATTAAATGCAATGACAAAGTCCCACAAAATCCAGATACACACAAACTTTGCAACATACATACTGAATTCACACAAAAACACCCAGATATAAACTAGAGACACAAAAAGCCTGAAACCATGTTAAATGTATGAGAAAAGCCAGAAACCATATTAAATGTATGGGAAAAGCCGGAAACCATATTAAATGTATGGGAAAAGCCTGGAAACCATATTAAATGTATGGGAAAAGCCGGAACACATATTTAATGTATGGGAAAAGCCGAAACACATATTAAATGTATGGGAAAAGCCGGAAACCATATTAAATGCAATGAAAAAGTCCCACAAAATCCAGACACACACAAACTTTGCAACATACACACTGAATTCACACAAAAGCACCCAGATATACACTAGAGACACAAAAAGCTGGAAATCATATTAAATGTATGGGAAAAGCCAGAAACCCTATTAAAAGCATAGAACAAATTCCACAAGTACCACATACACACTAAATTCACACAAAAGCACCCATATATATATACTAGCAGTGTGTGGCTCTAGTCTAGACACCAAGGAATCCCCATCCCATGATTTATCTTTGTATGTTATACATGGCTTTATTGCCCAGAAATATTGTTGTCCAGGAGGGCAATAAATACTTCTGCAATAGTAGTAACAGGTACAGAATCTTATGGAAGCTCTATGACATGGAGAACAACATGGTTATTCAATGTCACAGTTCAAGTGTATAAGCCATTGTGCAGCTTTCCAAGGTTTTACTGCAGGCGGTATTATATGGGCTCTATTATTGGTACAGTTCCATTATATGCTGAAGCATCCAGGTTACGGGTTTTGTGTCTGTAGTTTCTCCAGGGAACTGAATATGCTCTCCCAGTAGACCGTCTTTTCACAGTTTTTGTAGCAGGTTCCGCACGCCCTAGATAATCTTGTTCTAATGCCTATTACATTATACATTATTTGTATTATGTTTGGTTTAATGATCATTTACATTCTATCATTCATATACAGTTTTTAAAGTTTCTTTTGTTATTGTCTGTAGGGGTTTCGTTCCCTGGTCTTGTCAGGTGGTAGACTGAGATTCCCCCCCTCACCCTTTCTTTTCAATGTTGTCAGTTTCTTTGGTTAAAAATGGAAGGTATTCTAGACCATTGTCATTGATGTAGACACATAGATATGCACACTGGCAGTTCACTGGTGATGTTGCTAGACGTTATGACACAGATGTAGGTAGCAGGGTGATAAATTAATGTTTACATACCAGCTTCAAGTGCACAGACACAGGCTATTTAGCTGGTGCCTTATGGGCTTGCCTGCATTGATAGATGGTTTTAGTGTCTGGGAACCATATTCACACTTAAGAAGCTTCTGCTTCTTAAGTGCGGAGAATTAGAAAATGACCTACTTCGCATTTGTAGTAGGCAGTGCTTTTGTATTAAAAAAAAAAAAAAAGGTGCAGGAACTCACCCTTCATCAGCCCTTATTGCAACCCCCCTATAATTTTTCAGCCCTTATTGCAGCCCCCTTATAAGTTTCAGTCCTTATTACAGCCCCCGTATAATGTTTTATAATTGTGCTCCTTGTAATGTCCAGCCTCCATCCTCTGCCCTTTTAAGTCCAGCTTCCATTGTCTGCCCCTTTTAATGTCCAGCCTCTTTTGTCTGCCCCTTTTAATGTCCAGCTTCCATGTGTGCCTCTTGTAATATCCAGCCTCCATTGTTTGCCCCTTTTAATGTCCAGCCTCCACTGTCTGCCCCTTGTAATGTCCAGCCTCCATGTGTGCCCCTTTTAATGTCCAGCCTCCATATGTGCGCCTTATAATGTCCAACCTCCATGTGTGCCCCTTGAAATGTTTAGCCTCCATTGTCTGCCCCTTTTATTATCAAGCCTTCATTGTCTGCCCCTTTTAATATCCAGCCTCCATTGTCTGTCCCTTGTAATGTCCAGCCTCCATGTATGCCCCTTGTAATGTTCAGCCTCCATTGTCTGCCCTTTATAATGATCAGCCTCCATGTCTGCCCCTTGTAATGTACAGCCTCCATGTCTGCCCCTTGCAATATCCAGCCTCCATGTATGCCCCTTGTAATGTCCAGGATCCATTGTCTGCCCCTTGTAATGTACAGCCTCCATGTCTGCCCATTGTAATGTTCAGCCTCCATGTGTGCCCCTTGTAATGTCCAGCCTCCATTGTCTGCCCCTTGTAATGTTCAGCCTCCATGTGTGCCCCTTATGTCCAGCGTCTATGTCTGTCCCTTGTAATGTACCACCTCCATGTGTGCCTCATGTCCAACATCCATGTCTGCCCCTTGTAGTGTACAGCCTCCATGTGTTCTCCTTATGTCCAGCCTCTATATCTTCTCTTATTTACCTTTGATGTCTTCTCCCTTCCTCTGTGGCGCTCCGTCTGTCTGTCCCACGCTGTCTTTCCTGGTCACATGGTGTGGTACTGGCACGGTCACTGCCATTCGCAGTAACAGGTTTGGTCATACAGGGCTCCCGTAGGAGCCCTGTATAACCTAAACTGCGGTGTTAAAAGCCTTGCCGCATATACTGCGGCACAGGCTTTTAACAAGAAAAACAATTTTGTCCCGAGAGTCTCTCTCGACAAGTTGTGAGTTGGGCAGGAAAGCGGGACTGTCCTACTGTAATGAAAAAGGTGCCAGAACGCTGTTTCGGTGCGTCTAACGAGAAAAAAAGCACTGGTAGTAGATAATTTACACAATCTACGTTCCACTTAGGTACATAGATTGAGTATGTGTGGTCTTTAAAGACCGCAAGTAGATATTTAAGAAGGAAAAGGGGTGCCACAGCAGCCATTGTCCTTTTTTAAGAGTGGTTGGGGAGAGGAATTTAAATTAGCCGGGGAGGGCATGGGGAAGGGATGTCCATCCGTATTTTCCTACCTGAGAAGGAAAATTAGAACGTTTAGTTAAGGAGGCCCTATGGCACTCTTAAGTGCCAAAAGGATCCTAAAAATGAGGGCGGATTATATACCGATGCAACCTAACTCATTCTGATCTGCAAATCAGGTCCTTAATCTCTACATAGACTGGTCTTTGTGCTGACCTCTGTGAGTCTGTTGATGACCAATGTCCAGTGTTTAGGAGCATCTCTGTACCAAGGTTTGCTATGTTATAGTTAACAGCTAGCATTATTAGAGTAGTTGGGCACACTTATTTTAGCATTTAAAGGTTTCTATTCTTGTGACCTACAGTGTTTGGGGTTGTTGATTTTTGATTGCAGTGTTAATTCATTGTCACTGGGGATGGTGTTAAGTCCCTATTTTTTTTATGTCTTGTGAGTGGCCCTTCTCAAATCATATCAGCTCATAAAATGTTATAGGAACTTTCTTGAAGTGTGGCACTTGGTCACCTATTTGTTGTTACATGTGTTACCAAGATCTGGTTGCTCGGGTGGCCCTTTGAGTATAAGGCCAGTGGGTATCCTGGAGACATCAACGACAAATATTTTCTTGTGTTTTTTGCTTTAGTACAATTTGGTGTTGTAGGCGAGGGTTATAAACTGACTATAGTGCCAGGGATTCTGCTGCAGTATTGTTATTCAGCTTTCAGGGTCCCTTTACATATTCATAACCAGTCTGTTTGGGGCCTTACCCCTCCAATTATCAAATGCCTTTCTTGCCCACTGAGCCAATAATTCAGGGACACAGATACAGGTAGGGTATTTGTAATAGCAAGTTATGGTACTGCGGACACTTGTGGCATCTTTTAAATGTTAATAAATTAATAATAATTTCTATATGGGCATTGATATGTATGGCCTCTGGTCCTGGAGTATGGGGTAAGACACATATAGTCCTAGAAGTCTGTTAATATGGGGCCTGATGAGCCTGGTTATTGTAGTGGATAGAACATGTTTTTGCCTTGCTGACAATCAGAGCTACCTTTAAGGCATTGATCCTTTAGAGGATCAGCACAATCGGGGAATTAACTCGGAGGAATGACCTGATAATATTGCCCGAAACACTTTAGAATTCATCCTGCTGCTTTTGTCAGCAGTCACAACATCAATAAATACAAGGGACCCAGTTCCTTTGGCAGCCATACATGCCCACGCCATGACACTACCACCACCATGCTTCACTGATGTGGTCGTATGTTTTGGATCATGAGCAGTTCCTTTCCTTCTCCATACTCTTCTCTTCCCATCACTCTGGTACAAGTTGATTATTGTATCATCTGTCCATAGGATGTTGTTCCAGAACTGTAATGGCTTCTTTAGATGTTGTTTGGCAAACTCTAATCTGGTCTTCCTGTTTTTGTGGCTCATCAATGGTTTACATCTTGTGGTGAACCCGCTATATTCACTCTTGTGAAGTCTTCTCTTGATTGTTGACTTTGACACATATACACCTACCTCCTGGAGAGTGTTCTTGATTTGGCCAACTGTTGTGAAGGGGTTTTTCTTCACCAGGGAAAAAAAATTTCTGTCATTCACCACAGTTGTTTTCCGTGGTCTTCCGGGTCTTTTGCTAGGTGAGCTCTCCAGTGCATTCTTTCTTTTTAAGAATATTCCAAACAGTTGATTTGGCCACACCTTGGGGCTGATTCAGAGATGCGATTGCGAAAAGATCGCAAATATACGCACCTTAGGTAAGATCTTACCCTGTTCCAGCCCACTGCATAAACAGCCACTCCCCCTTGCAAACAGCGGTGGATCTTAAACTTAGACCACCATTGAATTGCCCTAAGTCTACGCTGTCATTTGGGATCTTAAGTGACGTGGTAGCGTTCATTTAAGATCCTAAGTGTCAGCCCGCGCCCACTTTCCCTCATTTCCCTGCCTCCCCCCGCCCATTTCCATGCAAATCCTTAAGATCTTAAAGATTCGCAGCACTTAAGATCTTAAGTGCTTGCGTGCGATTCAAACTTACGCTCTTAGCGAATTTACGCTCCTAACCACTACGTAGACGGCGTTGCACTATTACTACGCATGCGCAGTTTTGCAAATTTTCTAGGGTCTTAAATATACGCTCCTAAGTGCCGTGGAAATCGTATCTCTGAATCAGGCCCCATATGTTTTTGGTATCTCTCTGATGTGTTTCTTTTGATTTTTCAACCTAATGGTGGCTTGCTTCACTGATAGTGACAGCTATTTGGATCACATATTGAGAGTCAACAGCAACAGATTCCAAATGCAAATGTCATACCTAGAATCAACTCCAGACCTTTTACCTGCTTAATTGATGATGAAATAATGAGGGAATAGCCCAATACTGTCCATGAAATTGCTTTTGAGTCGATTGTCCCATTACTTTTGGTCCCTTCAAAAGTGGGAGGCACATATAGAAACCGTTGTAATTTTTACACCGTTCACCTGATTTGGATTTAAATACCCTCAAATTAAAACGGAAAGTCTGCAGTTAAAGCGCATCTTGTTTGTTTCATTTCAAATCCATTGTGGTTGTGTATAGAGCCCAAAATATGAGAATTGTGTCGATGTCCCAATATTTATGGACCTGACTGTTTTTGAGCTGGTGGTGATGCAGCTTGGGAGTACTGGTGTTAGCCAATAATCTCATTAGTGCCCTCAACAGGGTGAGGAGGATAGCCTCCTTGTGGTTGGCTTGTGCAGGCTGTTTGTGAATCACTCTCCAATAATATATGGCAAGCTCTGCCTCTATAGGCCTTATTGTGTGCATATACAATGAAGGAAGTTTTTCTTGTGTGGTATTTGAGTATTATGTGTTGATGGTGGTGGGACTGGAAAGGAGGCTCCTGTTGGTGGTGAAAAGCTTTAGCAAGTTAGGCCATGCCGTGGTGGCACCCGGTGGTGATTCTGTTGAGTAATCAACGAGTCCTTGTTCAGTTCCTGTCATCATTGGGCGGAGCACCAAGGCCGTTGAGACAAATTGTTTTTATTGTTTTTATTTCTTCCATATTTACTGCTTTACTTGCTAAGCTGTTCTGTGGCCCCCATCAAATTTAAATTTAATTAACTAGCAAAATAAAGACAATTTCCCCCTAATTAATTAGTTCAATAAAACCCAAATATTTATTTAGACCTTATTACTTGTGTCATGTCAGGCTTCTTTATGTTAGTGAGGGGAAAGTTGAGATATTCCCAGCTGATTGTACGATGTACTTGCCTTATTTTGTTTATAAACTAATAGATAATATACTCAAATTGTACACACTATTATGGAGGTACTTTAGATTAATTATGCTATCGTCCTGTAATGCTTTAAATCTCTATTTGTGTAATAGTTATATGTAGATACAATAATTCAATTTTAAAAAGGCTTACATTAAAACATAACTGTACAGTGAAGTGTAAAAATACATTAAAAAAAATATTAATATTTAATACTTTATGTATTAGTTAAATATAAATAATACTACATCCAAACTCTTACGAATAATAATAATAATAATAATAATAATAATAATAATAATAATAATATGTATTATAATAATAATATCAGACTGAATCCAGACTTTAGATTTTTCCCTTATTTCAAATTCAAATGCAATCCACTTTAACCGAACCTTCTACAAAAGTTTGCCCTTGTAAGTGGGTTGGACTTGGTATTAAAATGTACAGCATTGGTTTTCTAACCAATACAAACTTCCCACCTGCCACCATTTTACATTTGCACAAGTTGGAAAAATTAGGGTGAGGTATGGATCTGGAAGTTCATCCATAAAATAGAAGCAGTTATCATAGCGATCGCTCAATGGTGTGGGTTCCAGTAGATTTCACGCTTCCTGCATTTAGACACACTTTGAAGATCTAGTAAATAGCTATATGTTATCCAATACAATTTAAATAATAATAAATGCATAATTGCTTTTGGGACCGTATTAACCTTTACAAAGGTAAAATGTTTGTATGCATATGTCACAGTGTTGTAGATACAGTTTTAGATCTAGAACATTATTCATTTTTATTTAGTTTAAAACTATTAGCTAAACCTTGATCTTTTTATGTTTCTAAGCCTTACATTTCTTTTACATTAATTCATATTCCTATTAGCTAAAAAAAAAGTGCATCCATTTTTAAAAAAAAAAAAACATAAAGGCTACAAGTGTATTACTATAATTTATTGTTTGTCTGAAATTACTTTTGTAGATGCTCATTTACAGCATTTGACAGTTGTTTGGCAACTATGCATAAAAAACTGACATGATCTACATTGAGAACAGACAACTCGCTCTGCTTTCGTTTTTCTGTGCCACATAAGTAATTTTACACAGCAGTTGTCTCAGCAGCTGTTGCAGAAAATGAAGCCCTTTAATTCATGCCCTTGGTAATCATCATCACAGTTATTTTTCTGTTTGAAACTGTAAAAAAAAACAAGTACATAAAATTACTGGAATTATTTATTTTGACCAGTTTGACCACTCGTGTGACTTAAGCCTGTCCTATGGGCTTGGTATTAACAGACCCCTGCACTTGTGGAAAGCATGCTGGAGTCTGGATTCAGCTCATAGAGTTTATGGACTGGATCCACTGATCCCTGCTGTATCCTAACCCACTATATAATAAAATAAATAAAACTTTTAAAATTCTTTTTGAGATTATAGTTTGTTTAAAGTGATATGTATCATATTAAGTCTTAAGAAAAAGGTTCATCAAGGCAAAGGTAATAAATGAAATTTAAATCCTGTTAATTTAAATCTTGCTGTTGTTCTGACAGTGCTTAACTTTTTATTTATGTAATAAAAGTGGACCAGACTTTCAGAGCTATCCATCACCACTTTGCACTAGTCTGGATCATATCTATATCCTTGTTCAAAAAACCTTACACGCTAAAAAAAATCCTGACTAGGAAAAAATACTAGTTAACAAAAATACCAACATGCTGAAAAATCCCCATTAGGATATAGTACTAGCTACAAGTCAGTATTTTTAATTAGCATATAGGGATTTTTGTTTGTTGGTATTATATCCAGGGCTGCCTTCAAAATTTGTAGGGCCCAGGACACACTCATGGGCCACGTCCCATATGTGATAACATCATCGGTGATGGCATGCGGCCGGGGCCCACAGACCTGAATTACCATTTGGCCGATGCACAGGGAAATTCTTCCCAGCGCATTGGCCCTTTAATGATGATGGGCCCCCATCAACTGCGTCCCCCGCTGATGGCAGCCCTGATTATATCCTAATCAGGATTTTGTGTGTTGGGATTTTATGTGTAGGTATTTTGAGAGTGTCTGTATTATGTCCTTGTTTGGGATTTCTTCCATTGGGATTGCATTGGGAAAATGACTACCACCAAATGATACATACGATAATATATTTGGGGTATATTAGGGATCTAAAGATGGCACACTATATACTAATATAATTCAATTATATTATAGTATTCCAGATATCCTAATATATTTTACATGTATTTTATATATTGTGCCATCTTAAGACTATTATTATTGTACCCACTTGCTTAGAGTGTGTTCATATAGAGACATATTCAACACTGATAGTAATAACTATTTGTATCACAGTAAAATATTATCACTGCACAAAACAAGCATAAACATTAAAACTACTAACTGCTCAAGTAAGTGAATAAATGAAGACTTCGCTCTTGAAGTTCATGTGTTGAAAGCTGGAAAAATTGGCAAATGTAAGGAGCCAATGGTCACTGATGCAAATGGGGGGGAGAAGGCAAACACATCAGGTCCAATAAGGGCCGTTGCTAGGGGTGTGCGATAGGGGTGGTCGTCCAGAGCACCAAGCCAAAAGGGGGTTCCATTAAGTTAATTTTAAAGGTTAAACTGGTTATTAATTAGGGGTAGGGGGCACCATTTTTCCTTTTTGCCCCTAGCTCTAAAATTTCTAGTTACGGCTCTGGCTTCAATCCCAGAGAAGAGAAACTGTAGCACAAATTGCTTAAAAAGTTCATGCTGCCTATAATATGAAAGGGACAGAACTCTGCTTTGTAGCTTGCTGTGTATCCATCATCAAAAGTGCCTACAATGGATGTGGAAGTCTCAGAACAGGACAATAGAGCAATGGAAGTACTGTAGGTCTGATTAAGCATATTTTCTTTAACATCATGTGGATAGTCGAGTGTGTGTGTCGTGTACCTCGAGACATGGTACCAGGATAAACTATGGGAAAAAGGCATGTTGGAGGGGGCAGTGTTATACTCTGGGCAATGTTCCTTTTAGGTGCATCAAGTTCATACAAACACTTAACAGTGAAGCAAAGTACATAAACATTTTGCAGATCCATCCTCTTCCCCAGTGATCCAAATGCAGGGTTCTTCACTGTTATGTATAGTTGATATGGTGCTTTTACTTTGTACAAGTACTTAATTGAATGAATGTAATGAATTTGTTATATAACCAATGGATATCCTACATTTCCATACCTTTAATGAAGCATTCGCATGGCTAAATATTACCACAATGGTCATATACAAGCTGTGGAGTGTCTGTCATCAGCAGCTGTAAATTGTGTAAATTGTGTGTGTTTATATTAATGTTTGGATCTAATTTGGGTTCCTTTGTGGGAATTCATATTTACTGTACATTGCATAGTTTTGTTCACTCCTGTTCCCCTGTGTTTGTGTTTGAATCACTGCAACTGCAGAGACTTTGATCTGAATTTGATCTGATAAGGTATGCAGAGACACGCTTTGTCATTGTGCTTATGTTGTACACTATAATTAAAGATACTGATAGAAGCAAAAACAACAACACGTATTAATGGCTTGCGGTCTAGTTTCCGGCGCTATATTTTCAGACGCCCAAAATACCGGCAACTATTTTCAGACAATATTAATACCGGTTTGCCTAAAGTACCGACAATAAATATTCAGGCATGTTATAAATATCGACCCCACCGAAATACCTACCGTTATATTGCCGACACTAAAATTACCGACAGTACAAATAATACCGGTATATATATTTACCGACATCCTTATTAATCCGGCAATCCAAAAATTCCGACATCCAAAATTACAGACAATGAAATTACCGACAGCACAATAATACCGGTATATATATTTACCGACATCCTTGTTAATCCGGCAATCCAAAAATTCCGACATCCAAAATTACAGACAATGAAATTACCGACAGCACAATAATACCGGTATATATATTTACCGACATCCTT
>WWET01002696.1:205950-219171 GCA_011038615.1 Limnodynastes dumerilii | reverse complement strand
TCGCGTAATTTCAGACCCCCGCGCGCACGGAAAGCACGCGGGGGTCTGGATCCGGTCCTATATCTTTATCAGGCGATTGCTATTTTAAATAATTTTTTTCTGTTAGTTGATCCATGCATCTCTGCAATAATGTTCAAAATAGATATGTGTACTGTTACTCTTATTGCTACTGTTATATGCTGATATGTGATGTACCAATGAAAATTGCTTTGAAATACTTTATAGTATTCATTGATATAATATCAGCTATTCCATTCCATTATTTATGTGTATTTGCGTTGTATACAGATGTCCTTGATATGCTTAACTCCATTGGTTCGACTGAGATTGTTTAAAACATCTTCACCTCTTTATTGTCTCATTAAATATTCCTTATGTATATTACTATTAACTTTTTTATATAGATACTGTTAAAACTCAATAAAAAATATTTATTTTTTTATTTATAGTTATTTAAATAGTTTGCTTAATATTAGCTTAAGATTATAGTAGAAATTAGAATATTTGGGACTTTTGCTTAATCATTAGGGACCAGGGACCGGATTTCCGTGTGTGCGGGGGTCTGTAAGTACGCGAGAGAGAGGGGAGTGCACACCCCTTGTCACTCCCCTCTCTCGTGCGGTTTTTATGACAGCTTACACTGCCATAAGCCTGCATTAAGCGATTCATGCGGAACAATACGTACGACTGCTCTTAGTGTGATTCCTGCAAGCACAGATTTGCTAAAGTGCGCACGTTAGAGACTAGTGCACTCCGATGACACTCCTCTAATTGCGTGTCCACAACCCTGCCTTAACTTCTCCGCAAGCATAGGAAGTGCCTAACCCTTCCAATACAGTACCATTTTGTGTATATTCTGTCTTGCAGAGAAATTACACGCCCTTACAGTCAGACTTTTGATCTTGCAGAATAGTGTTCTGTACACACAGATATCTGCAATGGAACATCTGCCATGCGCATGCTTTCTTTTTTCTTCCTTTTGGGACAACTTTTGGATGATAATCAATCAGGAGTTCCTTTCAATCAGATTATCATAACAGAGCCTGTCTTGAATAATCAGAGGTTTTAGAAATCTGTCTGTACCACACACTAGAGGGATTTTTTGCCCGATCCACAATAATTGTAGGATCGGACCAATAATCGCTCTTGTGTATGGCCAGCTTCATAGACTGAATCCTTTCTCTGCTGACTAGTGGATGCTGGCATGTGGATGCTATGGACCCCAGAGTTCAGGGCAATTGCTTTCTGGTAGCAGTTGCACTCAGATTATTTGTAAAATTGAGGGTAACTCAGTAATATGGAGACACCATTTTTGATGACTTTCACAATGAAGATTGACATTAAAAAGATTAGCAACAGTCCAACCCCACAAAAGGCTTAAAAAAGGGTCATATTAACCTATTTTTGACTGACCAAACAAGTCTTGACACATCTTTATCAATGATTCGGTACCACATTAAACACAGAATTAAACCTGTTCTAATGATGCAAAACAGATACAAAATGAACCACATTAAGTTAACAATAATCATCTGTTGTAGAAATAGTCTACTTACAACCCTTATAGCAAAATGTATTCCAATTATTTACTTCACTTTTGCCACAAGGGGGTAGATCCAGACCTACGCACCTAATACATTTTATAGCGTAGCGTATTTACGCTTGCGTACCTTCTAAGCACTCCCCTAGGCACTCCCCTTCGCATGTACATACTTTGGCCGTTTAACGTCTACCAAACCCTACCGTAACCTTTCAAAGCCTACTGACAAACGTATAGCCCTCATATACTAACACTGCTAAGCACACCCCTACTGTACGATTTAAATGCCTCACCCCGCCTCCAAAGCGTAATTACGGGTGTCGTATGGCTGGCACGCCCCCTCGAACGTTGTTACGCTGATGATACGTGACTGGCCTGTACACTCACAGTTACGTGGCGTAACATCTGCCGCGCACATGCACAGTAAGTACTAATGAGCTGTTGGAGGTGCTCCCCCACCTAGACCTTCCTCGGAGAGGGTCTTACAAGGTTCTTCGTTCTGTCAGGATACCTTACTATAAGACAGCCGGCTGGAGAATTCAATTGAGACACATGCAAGCTTGAGTCCAAAAGAGTTCTACTTTATTGTTACAAAATCAGTTCCTTTATAGTGAACTAGTTACACACATAAGTAAAAGAATGCAGCTGTAAGCGAAAAATAACAGAATAACAAGACAACCCTAACCAAAAGCATGCACACATCCTTATCTTCAAGGCCGTTATATGTTTGCTGAGGCTTTATCCTGCAAAGTTTCTCAATATTAGCTTAGACATAAAATCACATGATGTCTGGTAAATATTTTGCTCACTTAAGTTTCTACTTCTTGGAAATGCATAAGCTAACTGAATTTCTTGCTATACTAAATTCAAAGCACAAAATGGATACAGATATACAAAATGGAGTACTAATTATTTTACGTATAACTTCATTTCAACCCTTACAGAGCGATTTTACGCTAGTGGCTAGCGTAAAATCACTCACGTACTTTGTTCTGGATCTGGGCCAATAATAGTAGCAAAAAGATTAATTGATTAAAATAAATGTGAGTAATGAATGGAATAACTTAAGCTGTATGTAGCTATATGTGGTGGTGTTTCTAACTATCAACATTCTACAGGCTATTATGTTTTCCTTTTAAAGCAGATGGATAATTCTGATCTGTAGAGGTCTGTTTAGTCCAGTTGGTGACAAAGAAAATCTTAGTTCTGGATGTGTCACAATGGGAACAATTTGGTTGATTTCCAGTTTAAATAGAAAAAAATATTGTTGTACCATATATGTGTATCATAGTATTAAAAATAAATGAAAAAATATATTTGAAAATTGATAAAAAGAATTGTAAAAATGGTTAAAGAATAAATAAAAAAAATAACCACAAAGGGGGTTATTTAAATCAAAGCTTAGTTCCCATCAAGCATCAGTTCTCTTATTTGAGGTCTAACAAAGGCTAGCCAACTTCGATCCACTGTTTTCATAAGATTCTTTGCAATACCCAGCTTTATATGGAGCAGAGGTAAATATACTTTTTCAGGATTAACAAGTGGTGCACTTATAACAGACTTCTTTCCTAGAGTTAGTAATGTTCTCTTTGGCCACTGCTTCTGAAGGTTATGGTTTTCCATTCTTCGGTGTCCCACTTACACTGAAAACAGCAGTTATTTGTAACAACAAGAGAGAAATGACTTTAAGGTCACCACAGACATGCCATTTGTGTTCTTCATATTTGATATTATTCAGCTCTTAATGTTTGATTTTATTCAGCAGGAGTTTTATGCTCCCATGTGTTTCTTTCATAGCAGCAGCTAGAGCTAGTGGTACTGAGGTAACTTATTGCTATTAAGTAGCACAGCGTTTACGCTAACTTTAGAGGAATTGATAAATAGACGCCAATGTTTTGTATAGAGATAATATTATGTAAAAAAACAAGTCCATATTCAATGGCAAAGAAATCCTTTAAGGAACTATGCCTCTGTCTTTCATTGTGAAGGAGGTACCTCCCTTTCAATCTAGAGCCTAATAGTTTTTCTTGCCTTTTAGATAAGCTCATTGAGATCTACTTGGGTAACTAAATATGGTTTAGGAGATAAACAGGAAGCCTCAAAGGTTGGGAAAGTCTTACATGATTTCACTATACTTTACAGGCTCCATTTGTTTTCCAAGTTTTACCTTTTTCTGGGGGCTTTGGCACTGGCATTTCTTCACTATTAGAAAGAGCCTTATGGTAGACGATAAATAGTTCTCTATCTAAATCACTGGAATAGCAAACTTCATATGGCAAAAATCCTTTGACCAAACTGTTTGGAGTCTAGCATAAGTTATACAGCGAATATGAGTAGCCCAGTCTTTTTCTTGGTCAATGACTTTGCATTCAAAGTAAAACTCATAAAACTTCTTCATGAGTGGAGTAAAATGATGTTTCTGATGTTTAAATGTTACCCTGTCTCAGAGGTTGCAAAGAGTCCAGATGGTTATCGTAATTTCCAGGCATTGGGCCGGATCCAGAACTACGTTCGTCTTCCATTGCTTATATGCGGTCTAAAAGACTGCATATACGCAATCTACGTATCGAAACGATACGCAGATTATGTACAATAGCTACTACGCATGCGCAGTAGCTATTGTTTATTGAATTACGTCCGTCTATGGAAGACGGACGTAGTTCTGGATCTACCCCATTGTGCCACTTAGTAAAGCAACACAGTGCAGAATTCCTAGGCAACATGTGCCTGGGCTAAAGGCGAGAAAATCAGGAGATAGGAAGTATGGTGTTCTCATTATAATGGAACCATGGAGATAGAGTGAATCCACAGTCCCACCACCATGACTCATACCAGCCACAGGCCAGTTCGCACCAGGACTGACTTCTGACTTAGGGAAGCCTGATCTTCAAAAGACATTTAAACAAAAGACTAAAAAAAAATCTGAATACATTTGTCCTTGTGAATCTAATGGCGCCATTTTGACCTTGGTCTCAAAGGGTTGCCAGGGAAATAAAGAGACCTGGTACACAAACCCACTGATAATAGCCTGTTCAGTGGTTTACAAGGTAAAGCAGCCATCATCATTTTAATTTTAAGAAAAATTACAGCACATTGTTGTGTTTTGGGGGGAAAAACCCTAATCTAATTGCCATTGATGTGTGGTGAAATGTTTAATCATACCAAACAAATAGTTTGCTTCAATAGTCCTAAAACTGTCCTATGTTCAAATGCTATGTCCAGACAAAACCGCTTTATAAAAATAATAAAGCAAGACATTACTCTACCAATCTTACACTGTCTTCTGAGAAGTTCTGTAACTATTCTTACATGGTGAAAGAATCTAGTTCAATGCAAAAGCCATTCTTTCAATTACATCCAGTGTCTTTATTATGCAAAAGAGTTAACATCTCTCATATCTCTCCGGTGTCATTAAGGAGCAGGAAAAACAAGAAACGAGCCAGCAAAACATGCTTGGGTTTAATTATTGATAAGATACTTTTTAATAATTCAGATATGCAAATGAAACAGGGTATCAGATTTGTCTGTAAAAGAGAGCCACCTGGGGAAAGCTCATTTGTGTGAGGCAGCAGAAGGGAACATGTTTCTAATTCAGAAAAGGAAATGTCTTAATGATTCTCTGTGTGATCAGCAAATCTGGACTGCAGCACGAGAATGTGCTACGATGACAGATGTATTTGGAAGGGCAAGGGCACAGGAAAATGTCTCCACAGGTGCCGTTTGTGTAATTAGATTACTTTGGATATTGTGCCTGAAGCTATCATCACAAAACACGGTACACAATAAAATTCAGTAATACTTGTATGCAAACATATGGTATATCTTTATAAAACTGTACAGACCTCTTTACTTTTGAGATGTGTTGCTGCACTTTTACTATATTGAAGTAAATATCAGAACATTTGGAAGCATCTCTATGCCAACAGTGAGAAAATACCAACCTCAGAGTTCAAAGGCAAGCATATCAGTCTTCAGTGTCTACACCAATAATCAAACCGTCAATAATTCTGCCAGGATTACAATGCCATTTTTTATTAAAGGCAAAGTCCAACAGCTGTTGTTAGAACACATAACCTACTTTGCAGATTTTGCCTTTAAAATGGTGATGTAAAATATGCCAAAAAAATGCTAAAATTGGAAATAATTTTGCAAACTCAACACTTATTCTCTTGTTCAAGATGTCTTTGGCAAGGACAGAACTTTTGGGTGAGATTACATATTTAGTTGGTGTAGTAGAATGCAACATGTTCAAGATAAGAACCAAAAAACAAAGTTATTGCATACTTTCACTTGCCTCTATTTTCGCACCAATTTTTAAGTGGACATTATCTCTGTCACTAGACAGTACAGGCATCCCTCTTTTAACGCACACTGATCCTGACTTCCATGCATTTTAAGATTAAAAAACTTAAGGTAGGCCCTGGCTAATTGTCTGATCATATGATCTGTGGATCCATCATAATCTTTGTCTCTGCAAATTCCGAAATTTAATCTGGCCCCGTGTAACATACAAGTGCCACTTTTCAGCATTTTCTGCATTTTCTTACTTTGCTTAATTGAAAGAGTAAAGTGATACATGAATCCTTATAGACAATGGCCCTTTTAATCAAAGCTTATTTGTAACCATTTAGTGTATCTACTTATATAAAAAACTAGGTAAACATTTGCACCTAATCTATTATTAGCTAATGTAATGCTAGCAGTTTATTTTTTTCCATGAGTTACTTTTAAATAGGGCATACTTTTACAAATATATATCATTTGTGCTGAGCATATCCACTTTTGCACAGTTCTAACTGTGCATTCATAGAGGAGATAGGAAAGATTACTTGCCCTAGGCTGGTTCCATGGCTTCCAAAGGCTAAAGACAGAAAGTACAGAATTTGAAGTATAAATATAAAAATATACTGTTTTACTGTGGGAATATAAATTCAATTTTTTTATTTACCTTATTTGTTTGTGGTTTTAAATAACTTATAGGTGCAAAGATATATGCAAAAAGATTTTCTAATATTACCCATATTTGATTCATGAAAATCAAACTAGCTATGAATGAATGGTTTACCTTTCCTTTCTGTATGTTATGTTATTCAGTAGTTTGGAATAGCAGGGCTAGCAAATATATTTGACCTTGCATATTCCGTGAGCATTTTCACTGAACAATTCCATTATTCCAGATGAGCTACCTGATTTAATCGCATGAAACAGGCTTTTTGTGTTGGATGGAATAGGATTTAATATGACTTTGAAAACAATTTTTGGTTTTATTTTATTTTTATCACACCCTAAAAATTGCGGTTTTTAACAATTATTTCTAAAAGAGAAATAAAAGATTATTGCTAATTATTGTAAAAAAAAACCCAGTTAAGAATTTTGTTCTATTAATTGTTACCTTCCTCAGAATCTTAAATAGTTTATGATATTAATAAAATTATATAGTGTCCTAATTTTTGTGTCCAAAGCAAATGTGATAACGGAAGTTGCTGTTTCGGCAATCAGTATTTCAAAAAAATACATATAACAACATAATGTTGGCTGTATTATATTATTTTAGACATCATCCAACTTTAGAAAAACTACATTGTTACATGCTGTAATACTCACCATTCCCCGTCTTCCGATCACCGTTTGCCTCTCCTCGCTCACCGCTCCTGCCGTCATGCCGTTATCGGCTTGTAAACAACCACACGTGCTTCAGCCGCCGGAGCTTCGGGCATACGCGCGCTTAGCCGCGCACCGCATGACGTCATCTCCCCTGTCTCTGAGGATTCCCTATTGGAGGCCAGTCGGCTGCTAGCCTATCAGGGGCTAACTGCCTCTATTTAAGATCGGTACTGCCCTCTGGCAGTTGCCGGTTATAGACTCTGCTACCAGTATCTGTGACTGCCTTGTCTGTTTGTTCCTGCTTAATTGCACTTTGTTCTGATTACTGATTGTCCCCTGTTACCCAGCCTTGTACCTTGTCTGCTGCCTGTATTGTATTGTCTCCTGCTCTCTCCCTCCTTATTGTATCTCCCTGTGCGTTTATTCCTTGCCTTCTCCCGTGAGCCAGTATTTGTAGCCCTCTGTGGTAGTTTGTGTGAGTGGTTGTGTGAATAAGAGTCCTAGTTTGTCAGTCAGTCTTGTTTGTCCCGTTATACCCCACTTGTCTGCTGTCATTGTTTATTGTTACCTGTTGTTCGGTGCAGGCCAGGCTCTGCTGGCCTGCCTCTTCCCTTTTTCTCCCATCTGTTTTACTTTCTCTTCTCCCGGGTGTTGCCACAAAGGCCGCGACCTGAGGGTAAATCGGCAGCGCCAGACTATCCTCACCTTCAGAGGCTCTAGTGAAGAATAAGATCCCACTAGACTCCGCGCCTCGGTCGGTTTCACTCGCTACGCTCCCAAGCTTCGTTCCGGATCTGTACCTGCATCTCAAGTCTACTCGCCAGTATCTGCTTCAGGCTCCTCTACTACCGGGTTCATACGGTATCATAACATATATGAGACAAGTATACTGCTGAAAGCTCTAATTTCAACTGCTGTACCTCTGTGCTATGCTTTCTCGATTAACGGTTAGAGTTAGGATTAGGGCTATCAATTAGTGCAATTAGTATTTAACCTATACATTTTGCCTAAAGCTTATTTTACCCTTAATCAATGTGTATCATGAAAAATGAGATGTACACAACTAATTACACTTTAAAATAATAGCATTGCTTTGTTTTCAAGTGTTTGATTGATTAAACAGTGTAATCTCTATTTATGTTATAATATTATAACTCTCAATAGAAATAACACTTCTTCTTATGAACTAGATTTGCACTATGATTTCTTCCATGACTGAATCGCGGGTCAGCTGTGTGGCGGGTTACTCCAGAGCACTATTGAGTTTCTTCAGTTTGTTCCTCTGATTTGAAAAATACATTGGGTGCCTCCATGGACCTGGGTTGAGCCCAGGAAGGGCTAGGATAGCACTCATGAATGGGAGAAGCGCTGATCGTGAGGTCGCTACGGGTCCTATTAGGGTGCGTTTTTTATTAGAATAATACAGGTCCACATTGAGATTCCCTTGAATACATACACTAAATATTAAGAATGCTGCAAGTATCAGTAAGTCAGCTCTTACTTTGCACTTTACTTGCTATGAATGTTACATTTAGTTACAACTTTTGTATATTTTGGGAACTAATGATAGTAAATATTTTGCAACTGTTGCTGTCTTACATCAGTTTTTGAGATACATGTTCGTGTTATGTGTATTGTAAAATTCACTTTGGTGTATTTTTGTACATATTAAATGATGTTTGAATAAAATATATATAAAAACTTTTAATGGAACACTTTGGTGTCTGTTGCAATTTTAAAGAGTGGGTGCACTCGTAATTAGTGGCTTAGGACTCAGGTTTGCTGCATTATATGTAGCATAACATTGTGTCCATCTCATTTTCTTTCAGTTTCTATATTTAGATTTCCATTTAGATGGGGATATTACTTTGGAAACTTTTCCTTATGCAGCTGTTAACGCTTGCTTTTTTCTGTCCAGGGATAGTACAATATTCTTGGATTGCTACACAAGGAGATTATTTTGTGTCTTCTTCTATTTGTGTGTCCTATAATTACATCTATGGAGACTCTACAACCCTTCTGTAAACCATTACAGTGTATTTGAAAGTTTATTTAAAGTGTTTCTGCAAGAATATCGAACTGTGATCTGTACCATTAGAGCGTATTTAAAATATCCCCTGCTTTTGTCTATATCAGAGTAGATAATAGATAGGTGAGAAATTGACTTTAAGCTGTAGCATATAGAAGAAAATTACTTCTTGTCTTTGCTTATATGATGTAAAAGAATAGTTTCTAGATGATACTGTTGGAGATTATATGAATGTGGGTCAGCAGTCAGAATGGCCATTTTCCTAAAGGGCTGTTTTCTATCAGACATTTTTTAAATGGCTCTGAATTTGATTGCTCCACCCCCGCTGAGGACAAACAATTGATCAGCTCCACACTAACCCTCCCCTTCCTTTACTCTAACCCTCTCCTCCCTGCAGCCTGACCCTAAGACTCCCTTTCCTGCAGCCTAATCCTAAGGCTCCCTTTCCCACAGCCTAACCCTAAGATTCCCTTCCTTGCAACCTGACCCTAAGACTTCCTTCCCTGCACCCTAACTCTAGGATTCCCTTCCACGAAGTCTGACCTTAAGACTACCTTCCCCACAGCCTAACCCTAAGACTCCCCTCCCCGCAGCCTTATTTTAGCTCTCCTCTTGTACACTCACCTCCAGTCCGATGCATCGAGTCTGGGTCGGGTGTGTGGCAGCTGTTCTGCTTGTGTGCAGGGGTGCTGTACCAGGTTTTGGAAAGGCAATGAATTGGTAAGTATGCCAAAAAATAAAATCAGCATACGTATCCAATCATTAGGAAAACATTCTAATTAGGGAATACGTGAGCTCTCAGATGCCTGTATTTCAAAAATATATTTTTTATTGCAGAGAACACATCCCGGATCAAATATTATATACTGTAAAGCAATTAAACAGATGCAAATATTTTGTACAAGTTATTGATTCAAATGTCACCATTGGGACTTTCCTAATGTATTTCAGAGAGCTAATTATTGATAATGCATAGTCTAGTAATATTACTTTTTAATTAAATTTAATTGCAATCAATAATAATGCTATAGCAGAAGTTCTCAACCTTTCTGTAGTGAATACCAGTTACCTGTTAAGAAATCAGATCAAGTACCACCATATTCCAAAGGAGGCAAGTTTAAGCAGACATGACCTTCCAAGTCTACAAAGTAACAAGTAAAAGGCTGAAACACACCTCTTATAAAGCATTAATTACTCACCTGGAGCCACAGAGCTGTGAACATTCAGAGGAACACGTGTGTGTAGGTCAACTGAGGTAACCAGGACACCTGTTCAGTCACACCAGAACTGCAGTCAGCAATGAGAAACTCTGCAATGACGTGAGTCATGCAGGCAGCTAACATCAACCGCATCCCCAGAGCACGGTGTAAAATACATGCATAAAGGATATATAAATAAATCCAAATACGCTTGTGTATACATAAATTGAAATCACAGATAAAGATAGGGTAGAAGGACATTGCAAACCTCAAGAGAGACTGAGCTCCTCATTAAACCCTACCTTTAATGTTTTAAATAGATAGGTCATTCTAGCTCCCTGTTGTAACAACAAAGATGTCCTACCACCACCTCTTTTCAAAGGAGGAATCTGCAGCAAAGGAAAACATTTTAGATCCCATAATAAATGTTTGTGAATTGTAAAATGTCTAGCAACAGGAGAGGTTTTATTATCAACAATAGAGTGGGATTATTTTATAGAGGAGCAATGCTTAGCCATATTCTCCTAAAGCATGTGTGTTGTTTTGCAGACAAAGTTTAGGGCAAGGACACCTTATGGCAAGCACAAAATATTTACTCTCACAGTTAAGAGCGTATCTAACCCTTTTGTTAGTCCAAAAAAAGAAGTGACCCATAAGGAGGTAATGACAAATGACGCATTCACTGATGATCATTAAATACTCCATTCTTTTTTAGACAGCCAATACATAGTTTTTGCTAGTGTGAAGCCAGTTTGGACCAGGGTGTCCCTTATATTAGTTCCATGTTGGGGAGTCTGTACTAAAGGAGATCAGTGGATAAAATATGCAAGCAGGTGTTAGAGATCTCATTTTTAGTTTTTATTTGAATTAATGTCCACACAAGTTTTTAAGTCTGCTAAAATCAGTAGTCCAAACAATATGTTATTCAAATTTGTGAGACCCCTTATTGCTGCTCATCTTCAATAAAATTTAGGAACCTTTCATAAAGCTATCTAATTGTGATTGGCTTAGCAGCTTTTGCCCCTAACAATAAACTTAAGTATTAGAATTGTGTGTTTATAATTTTTATTTTATCAGCCTATGCAATCCTCTGTTTAATGAAATTGTATTTATTTATTTATTTACTTACTTATTTTATCTTAATTCAAGGTGTGAATGTTTTCTTATTGAGCGTAAAAATATCTAAAGCTTTTGCATTGTTTCACACTAATTACCACTGTCAATTTATTATTACAACACTGATTTACTAGAAACTGATGGTCTGGTACCTTCTTTCATTCAGACAAGCAGGAGCTTGAAATTCCCTCGCCAGACAGATCTAATGAAAGTGCCAGTGGTGGTGTCAGACACAAACACCAATCCTTTTCAAGAGAAAGTTGAACCTGACAGAAAAACTGTGCTGCATAACACCCCGCACAGTAGAGCACTAACAAATATGGTAACTCAGTCGTCCATGGTGTTACAGAGACAAACAGGAAGCATACATTCAGTGGGATAGAGGTGACCACTTGGTTGGTTCGGCAAAAGGTTTTGAACCAGTTGTTGTTGTTATTATTATTATTATTATTATTATTATTATGTATATATTCATGTTGTTGGCAGTAAGTGACAAACACTGTTATTCTTCAATGTTGCCAATGAAACAGGGCCAGATTAACAATGAGGCTAATGGGACTACAGCCCCAGGCCTCCATCTGAAAATAGGCCCCCACACACGGCAAGTCTTTAGGCCTTCCACTGCAGTGCATAAGTATGACATCTTCCGCCAAAGCATAGTGTAGGCCTTTGATAATTTGCAGCTACAGGCCCACTTGGCCCTCAATCTGGCCCTGCAATGAAAGGTTATTGCCATGGAATGTTCTTTGTGTGTCAGGTAAGTAACAAATTAGTGAGCATTTAACAATTGATATTATTAATTCATTTGAACTGAAGTAGGTAATGCCTTTCTAATAAAAATATATTCAAGAACATTTCCTAGGTTTCAGTGTACTAAAATGCATTCACTTGCCTTTGCAGTTAGTTGTATATATAAATGCTTTCATTGTTTTTTTTTAAAGGCAAATAGAATATTCCTTGGGGCTGTAGAAGTTAAAATTGCATTCTTTTCCAGGATTTCTTTAGGCACTTTCTTAGTACTGACAATATTAAATTCAGATATCTTGAAGCAGTTAATGATAGTAGATTGTTTTGTTAAGGTTACAAAAGATTAAATGCATACATGATAGTCATATGACAATGCTTCTGCTTTATTAAATTTTTTTGTATTTTGATTTTAGTTTTTTAAGAGTTTGTCTAAAAAATAGGTGTAAGCACATTAATGGATCCACTCCAAAGAGTACTCATATTTAACACTTTATATGTACTGCTGCTCTAAACCTCTGGATCAGCTTAGAAATTTGCTTTCATTGCAATTCAACAGGTACAACGTTCCACGCTTTTCTTTTTAAACTCTCGCTTAAGTCATAATTGATTGCTTTACTGGGTCTAACTTTCCCAACTGATGGGTTTTAAATTTAGTTTGTAATCATCCTGAAGACTAACTGTAACCTAGAGTGACCAATCGTCCCGGTTTGCCCAGGATTGTACCGGGTGTTACTTGTAAATCTCGTGTCCCGACCAAACGCGGGACGCGGGAAGAGTAGAGATATGCGGGCTCGGTTCTCAGAGAACCGAGCTCATCCGAATTTGGGGATCCGAGGCGGCATCCGAGCACAGCTCGGATGACGTCACGAGGCCGAACTGCAAAATCCCGCGTCGGATCTCGTGGGATTTTGCATTCGGAAGAAGGAGCGAGGGAATGCCGCAAAGGTAAGTAAGTAAGAGTGGCAGGAGCTGGACAGATGATGGGA
>WWET01002696.1:189040-205931 GCA_011038615.1 Limnodynastes dumerilii | reverse complement strand
CAGCGGGAAGTGCAGGGGGTATCAACCCAGGAGCTGGCACCAGCTATTTAGTAAGCAGCGCTGCTATAGAGGGTCACTGTGAGTGGGTAGTTCATCCAACGGGAGCATCTATATCAGTGCTGTGGAGACATCACAGTGCTGCTTAAGCTGGAAAAAACAAAAATGAAAGAAAAAGCCATCACCTCATTCATCTGACCTCCGGTCCCTCTGAGAGGAGCTGCCTAATCCACTGGTCACATGACACACCGCGAGAGTAGTGACTGTACAGTCTGAGTATAATTATTTTACGATTTATGACATGAGTGTGATCCATGTGATTGACTCTGCTCAAACCAATGCACTTCCAATCGCCATATCCTAGTTGGAGTTTTCAAACAAGTGTAATCGTAAAATGTCAACAGTTTGGGGTCTTGTTTGTCACTCATTGCTGATAAGCCTGTACTGTACATTGTAATACCAAGTCACACCCACTTTTGAGCGCAACCACCTGTTAGAAGTGTCATTTTTTGTAAGTCTAGATAGGGCAGATTGAATTCCGTACTGATAAAAAGTGCAGAATGGACAAACAAATTAAGTGTAATATGAATACACAGAAATTAAGGAAAATCTGAAGTTTTGATTCAGTTCATGGTCACTTGTCCATATGCACTGCTTTTGAACCAGGAGTGTACCAGGGTATACCTTATCAAGAAAGCTTTTTCTATTCTGCGGCCTTGAACTTACTTGCTTCCAAATGCATATCAACAAAAGATACAATTATTTCCAATATAGTCATACAGTGCTTGAATAAATATAATAAACAGAAAGAGAAATAAAAATTCTTTGTAAAAATGTTTAAATATAAAAAATGAACAAGCTAACATCACTATTTTTTGTAAGAGACATTTAAAACAGCACTTTGCCATGCTCTGTTATACATTTTTGTACCACTGACAACTACAAAATACAAGGATGGCATATCATTATCAGAATTATTATGGGCAAGGGGATGTGATCACAGAAGGTGTTACTTTAGTAATCAAGGGATAAGCCTCCAGCCAATTACAGAGCTTTGAATTAGGTTCAGTCCTGCCAGTACTGGGAAGTATGATATAGCACTGTCCAAACAGGGGCTTTTGGCACAGTGTGGAAGTGAGGTGGTGAATAAGTCTCATCCGACCTTGATATCTATTTTATGCTCAGCTTCTTTGGTGAAAGTATCCAGACGCAATTACAGAGATAGGAAATCTATCCATTTTCCTCCATTTTTGCCTTACCGCATATACCGCATTGCATTGCATATGCGGCCGGAGTTTACCAATATGAACTACTGCGCATGCGCAGTAATTTCGTTACGCTATCTACATTACTTTTTGCAACGTAGATTGCGTATAATGTCGATAGCATAACAAAATTACTGCGCATGCACAGTAGTTCAAATCGGTTAACTCCGGCCGAATATGCAATGCGGCCGGAGGTCTGAATACGGCCCAATATGCTGGGGAATACTGAGTGGGGTGACACAATATGCTGGGGAATACTGAGTGGGGTGACACACTATGCTGGGGAATACTGAGTGGGTTTTTGCAAGGAAAACTCCCCCCCTTCCCCCGTCCCCCGTCCCGGGTTCGCCTATTGGAAAGTTGGTCACCCTACTGTAACCTATCAAAGTGTAAAACTAACTATGCTAATTCTTTCTCAGAAAACATTTAAATACACCAGTAGGAAAATGAAGGAACCACAGAAGATCGAATGAGCCACAAGTTATTTAAAAAAGAAAACAAGTGCAGTGGGGTTTGGGTGGGACTGGAAGGGTGGGTCAGGTCAAGTGACAGAGGGTTTTCCCAATGTTTGTCCTGCCTCTTTTGAAATTTGTTTATAGAAGAATCTGGAAGGATAAGTATATTTGTGCAGTGGAAAATATTTTTCTTCTTTTCAGGAGTATTATGTCTTTTTTCTTGCCTTTATATATTAGTCTTTAAAACTATACTGTTCTTTCTAATCTTTATGACCTATTCTTTCTATGTCCTGGTGTTCCCCTTGCTTTGAGCATTGGACTGAGACTGCCTCATGCTAGCAGGGATATTGTCCGGTCCTCCATTTTGAATTTGCCATGTGCCTGTCAGCTGTTGTGATGCCTGTGTGGTACAGTGTATGTTGGCTCTGCTGTATAAACTTATCAATGTTAATTACTTCTACTAACAATTGGAACCTGGGGTCAGAAAGTTAGTGCCTGCATCTGCACTAACCTTGCCACATTATGTATTGAGGTCCCTGCAAGAACAGCTGAAAAGTGGTTAATAATGTTATGCAAGCTTTTGACCTCTTTAGTTATTTGTTGCCAGAAAAGTAAATGTAAGGTTGTCTGTGTGGGTTTCCTCCTGGTGATTTGGTTTCCTTTCATACACAAAAACATGCTGGTAGGTTAATTGGCAAAAGATTAAATTGACTGTAGTCTGTGTCTGTGTGAATGTGTGAGGGAGCTTAGAATGTACCCCCAATGGGGCAGGGACCGATGTGAATGTAAAATATTCTCTGTAAAAGCACTATGTAATCTGATGGTACTATATAGAAACCTGAAAATAAATGAATAAGGTCAGGAACCCAATCTCCAAATACATATTTGTGGTGTACAGTACGTTTCAAACCATGAGTTTTTTAGAGTATTATTTTACACAATGTTGTGGATACTGCCAACTATTTCTCTCTTCCTTAGGGAGCATGCATTAATTATAATAATAATAATAATAATAATGCATTATGTTCTCTGAGGACAATAGTAATGAGCACAGCCATGGTTGATGAATAGGGGCCAGATTCAGAACTAAGTCCAACAGGGTACTTACGCAAGTCATTTGCCCAAGTCCCATGTCTCCGGAACATCTGCGCATGCTCTGCATTTATCCAGTAAATTTTTACCTTTTCATAAACTAGCAGTAATGTTTTGTGCATAGATACTATTTAATAATGTGCTACTGTTTGATATTGTGATTATATCTGATATTTTAAAATATCCAATTGCAAAAATTGTGCACAATTACTAAAACACAAAGGATAGAACCGAGACACTGAGCCGGGAGGGGTGCTAGTTATAAATCAGTATTAACTGCGCACATTAGAAGAAGAAGGGCTGTTTTGTCATTTTGGGGGGTATATCTACAAGTTCTTTCAGACTTTATATATAGGGGAACTTAGAAATGGTCTTTTTCCACCATACAATCTGGGGTAGGTAAAAATACTTTTTATACAATACAATCTAGGGGCAGGTAAACAGTCTTCCATGCTATACAATATGGGGGAAGGTATAAGATCCTGCTTACTATTCTTTTTTCACCCTTGACACACCTAAGCCCTTCCCAGAATTCCGTGGCACACCAAAAGCAAAATATACAAGAAAAGGTAGTATCTCCCTTCATGTGTCTGCAGCCTTCCCAAGCTCCCCAGTAGTCCCCATTCTTGTGTCTCCAGCCTCCCCAATAGTTCCTATTCATGTGTTTGCAGCCTCCCCAGTATCCCCATTCATGTGTCTGCAACCTCTCCAGTAGCCCCATTCATGTGTCTGCAGCTTCCCCAGTATCCCCATAATGTGTCTACCACCTCCAAAGTATCCCCCATTCATATGTCTCCAACCTCCCCAGGAGACCCCATAAAGTGTCTCCAGCCTTCCCAGTAGTTCCTATTCATGTGACTCCAGCCTCCACAATAGCCCCTACTATGTGTCTAAAGCCTCCCCAATATACCCATCCTGTGTCTGCATCCTCCAGAGTAGTCCCCATCATTGGTAACAGATTGTTCACACAATCATGATTGTATTTCATCCACCTGGATTTCATCAGAGGAATAATTGTGTATCAACAATAATTCCTCTGATGAAATCCAGGTGGATGAAACGCATCAGTGACCAGATTTACTAAGCTTAGGAGTTGTTGCCCATAGCAGCCAATCAGCTTCTAGCACTCACTTTCCTATTACATGCTAAAAAATGTCAGTTAGAATCTGACTGGTTACTATGGGCAACATCTCCACTTTTCCTTTACCGCGGCATAGTAAATCTAGCCCCCAAGAGTGTGTGACCAACCTGTTACCAGTCTGCTGCTTTGAGCTTTTTGAGCCGTTATATTGGGATTCTTGCATTATATAAGTTTTGTAGTTCCACTATAGTTAATTGTCCAAATAATCACATGGTGCCCTTATATTATGTATTTTAACTGTTTAAAGCCATTATCCCCTTTTGATTATTGCCATCTCGCAATGATAGATAGGATTTCATGTATCAGCATTTAGAAAGTTATGTTTTTTTATCCATTGAGCAAAACTTGAAGCACCCTGTTAAAATAAGTTTAATTGCTTACGGTAAACAGCTGATTGGTGGGCATTTTGATTATTGGTATTTAACATAGTGAAGGAGGACTTGAGTTAGGGTGATCCAGATCTCCATCGATCTCCCATTTTTCCCCCTTTAGTGAGGTATTCTGATTGTCCTTTTGGATGGAATTTTCATGAGTTGTTCATCTTGGACCTGATTCAGAGATTGAAAATAAGAACTTAAAGTTACACCTGGGCTAAACCATGTTGATTTCAGGGGAGTCAAATTTCATGTGTTGCAACAGTATTATAGTTAAAAGGTGATGTTTCCCAGCTCAAGTCTAATTAGCAGTTTAAAAGTGAAGCTGATCAGGTATCTGTGTGCAATAAGTAAAAGCAAAGCATTCTCCCTGCATGCATAGAATAAAATTAACTTGACTCACCCTGAAATCAACATGGTTTTGCCTAGGTGTAACTTTAAGTTCTTATTTTCAGCCTCTGAATCAGGCCCCTTCATTGGAAGCGTTCTGCTTACAGTCCTCCCTTTTTCTTCCTCTTTGTTTTTTTTCCTTGTCCATCTTTCTTACTTGCAATTTCTTATTTCTCTTTAATTGAGGGGAGGGGGATTTTTGGGATAATTGTATTATGTTTTTAGCAGGGCAATTTTTCAAAATGGTGCCCAATTCAGTCTCCACCTTGGTGGCTCATCAAATGGTTGGGGGAGTATGAGAAAAAAATGGAAATTGTTTTAATTTCTATTTCTTTAAGTTGCTTATGTATTTGGGCTTCCTCATTGCTTACTTATTCCTTTGCGGAGTAACAACTTAATAGTGGGGGTTTAGCATTGCACTTCCTGCTCACTGGAGCTGGCTATTGAAGGGGAACTGACTACTATTCATCTCTTATATTCGCTGGTCAGTCATTATAGGGTGGAGTGGCCTGGGGGCAATTAAAAGTTTGCATGGTACTCGTACGTTTCTCTGTCTTCTGGCAAATATTGTTTCTTCATTTATTATGCCTTACCTGCATTTGTGCAGCAATCAACCACTTCTTTATGAGGGATTATGGGGGTCACTTGTCGGATTGCATAATGTTTAATTTGTTCAGTGAGCACTGGGATTATTTGCAGTAGGTAGATGGTGGCGGCCGGAGTCACTGGGGGGTACCTCGCTGGGGCGGTTGAGGTGGGAGTGTCACCACAGAATTTTAGTGCAGGGTGGAATAAGGGGGGAAATACCTGTATCTGTTTTCAGAGGGGCACTCTTCTATTTGAAGATAGGTAGCCTGCCACATGGATGGATTTGGTCTGCCTTATCTGTCATGAAGTTTGCATTTGAAGACGTGGATCCAGGGGTTTGGTCTGCAGACTGGGGGTGCCTTTCAGCGATGGATAATATCGCTTTAAGATTCCATAGGTCGACACCCACACCTTTTATCATGGCCACCAGTCTCTACTCTATGTTATATAGTCAATCCAATCCTCCAATTCCAATTAATAAACCTATGCCCACTTTTTTAAATCCAATTTAGTCGTGAAGTCATTAATTCAGTGTAAATGTTGTGAGATGTGGGTGAGTTAATCAATCATTGATTGTTTATGATACATATAGTACATACAAGTAGAGAGTTAAGACCGGAATAACAAAAATGAGTGAGATAATTCTAAATATTGTTTTATTGTGATTGGTTGAAGATGGCTGACCCAGAGTTTAAGAATACGGTAAAACAGGCGCTAGTGTAGACTTGAGCAAAACTATGCTGAACTGCAATGCAAAGCAAACCTAAATAGTGAAAATTGAATTGAGTGGCGAAGTTTCATTCATTTTCTGCAATAACATACTTATTTCCTAGTAAACCACATCCCTCTTGGCTGCCATTGATAACACTAACTGTATAAGAACAATTCATTTGTTAATAAATTCTGCTTGTTTCTCATTTTAAAGATACTTCCTAATAATTATTATATAATTCATAGCATAGCAGCATTAATGTATTAGAAGATATAATCAGCTATAAAAAAGCTAAGTTATAAGTAAGACTATAACTTTAATATCCATTGGTAGGTATATACCTCTAAATAATGGCTCCCTGAGGCCATCATTACAAGACCTACAGTTAAAATGAGGTAAAGGATTTTCCTAGTTGGCTATCAAAAATCTGTTTTAAAACCAGACAGAACTTGATAGTAATATTCTGTTTAAATATAATCTCAGCTAATGTTCGCTATATAATCTAAAGCACCTGAAACTGTGATTCTCCTCCTCTGCTTCCGTGAACTAAACTGTGGCAAGAAGAATCCTAAATCATTTTGGTGGAGGGACAGTTAGCTTATTTTTTAGAAGTGATTCAAAAATGTTCTGCGCTTCATCTTAACATTTAATAGCTGCCAAGGTTAAGAAGCTTTCCCCAAGTTAAACAGTTACAAATCTTTCTTGAGAGCTTTATTTCACAATCTGAAAAACCAAATATTAATTTTCTGGCATTACAGAAAGCATGAAATAAATGTGACTGTCAGTGAGTAAAGCAATTGTGGTATATTTCTGAGTATTATATTTTTTCCATATATATGAATTTAATTGCAGTCAAATACTGTACCCTCCAACATTTTTTTTTATAGAAAATCGGTATACCCAAGGGGGCAGATCTATGAAGGGGGCATGGCTTGTCCTATGATGGGGGCGTGCCTTTAATCTGCTATCATTTGCATGAATGATAAGGTGTAAAATCAAATTTTACACCTTATCATATGAGCTAAGAGCTCCCAGGAGAGGGTCTTGTCATTTTAGCAGAGCTGCAGGAGTTTTTCCACGCAGCTCTGCTATAGTGATCAGATGCTGCAGGACTGGAAGGTGGGTATAGTTGGGAGGGAACTGCTGGGTCAGAATCCGGTACAGGAGCCCTTTTAGCCGGTACAGACTGCTAAAAAATTGTATTGTACCAGCTAAATAGGTACAGTTGGAGGGTAAGCAGTAATAGAATTTAATAATAATTGTATTTACCAGTATTGTTTCACTCATATTCACACAGACGGACAAACCTGTGGCTCTCCAGGTGTTGTTAAAGTACAGTATAAAAATAGCAGAGGTCAGAGATTAGTTTAGGTGGAGGAAGAAAAGGCTAATCTGTGGATTTTGGGCTTGGAGGGTGTTGGATAGCCTAATAGGCTGTGGTAAGGTGTTCCAGTGCAGAGAGGCAGCATAAGAGAAGTCTTGGATGCAGGAATAAGAGGTGGTTATTAGGTGGGAAGTGAGGCAGAGGCTGACAGCTGAATAGAGAGAGGAGTAAGGAGGGAGTGTGCAAGTAGATAAGTGATCAGAGGGAGGGAGCAGTGGAGGAGGAGAGAGAATTGTAGGTTGTGGAGAGGAGCTTTAAAAGAGTTCTGAAAACGACAAGAAGCCAGTGTAGAAATTGACAGAGACGGAAAGTAGAGGTGGAACGGAAGATGAGTCTAACTGATACGAAAAGGGAAGGGAATAGATCTTTTCAGCCAAGGTGGGTTTATAAGTAGACATTGACAGGTGGCTGGGGAAAGAGAAGGGAGTGTAAAAGGGCAGGGAGGGAAGATGACAAAAGAGGAAATTGAACTCCTGTTAGGGTTGATCTTAGATGTGAAAAAGGTTGTCAGAGATAGAGAGTGAAGGGAGGAGGGGGAAAAGAAGACTGTTAGAGGTGGCAAAAAGGCAGCAGGAGATAGATGAGTGGGAAAGTATGAGGGACTTGAAGAAAGTTGGCTGGGCAAAGGCGAAGGCAGAGCTAAAAGAGGAGAAGATGAACTTGAAATGAAGAAAATCTACAAGCAGGATTTCCTCCAAAGGCAATACACAGTACAGGATCATTTTTTTAGGAACAGGGTGAGTGGGGAGAACCAGGGGTTAGGGGTTGGTGTGGTGAAGGGAGAATGAGGAGGGAGGGCAAGCAGCATCATGAGTAGAGGAGAAAGTGTCTGGAGGGAGGTGTCTAGATTAGGGTAGGACATAGGGAGGAGGAGTAAGCTGGAACATCGAGGGAGCTGAGGTTCTGTTGGGAGAGAATGCGTTTAGGTTAGGGGGGAGGAGAGGAGGAAGAGGAGAGGAAGAAGAGAGATAAGGTGATGATTGTAAAGAGAGGAAAGGGAGAAACTGAGAGGTCAAGCATGGTACAAGAGCAGGAAAAAATGAGGTTGAGGTAGTGGCCCTCATTATGTGTGGGTGATACTACAAATACCAGCATGCTCAATGGCAAAATCATCCCTGACAAAGCAATCTTGGAATCCTAGCTTTACAAAAGCTGGAAAACCACAGGTTTGCCAGACCTGGGGCAAGATTTACTAAAATCGATTTCAAATCTTCATTTGAAATTGCTGGACATCGGCAGAGTTTCTTCATTTTAAATTGCTGAATTTACTATGTCCGATTTATGTCTAACGATTTCAAAACTACAGTGATGTCTGCCAATTTTTTAAGGGTTTATTCACCACAATTAAGCTTGTAATTGCGGCAAATGAACCCGTTTAAAATCGGCAGACATCGTTCTAGAATGTAAAAAAAAAAATGGCTATCGTGGCTACCAATTATCCCTGTGCCACCTAGTATTTTAAGGCAGAGCATGCCCTTGTATTGCAGGGCATGCTTTGCGTTATAGTACACCAAGTGGGGCACGGAGGGGCAGCAATGTGTGTTGTGACATAGGGACAGTGATTAGGAGGCACAAAGGGGCAGTGCGTAATAATTACAGAGGGGTACTGTGTAATCATTAAGTGGGGGACAGGTCAGTTTTTAGTGAGACAGAGGGACTGTTATGTAGTGTAGTGTTAGCAGGTCACACTGTGGTTGCGGCGGCATGGCGTTAACCCTTTGCATGCTGCCACTTAGGGTACTAGAAGTCACAGCATGCCCTGCAATACAAAGGCATACTGTGACTTAAAGTACTAGGTGGCACAGCATGCTAAGGGTCAACTGGTAGCCACGGCAGCCATGATTAGTATTAATAATTAATTTATTCTTATAGATAGGTGGGTTTTTCTCAGAGGGTGAGTGCCGATATCTATGAAATCGCTTAGGGGTAATAATAAGTAACTTACAAAAAGTTGAAAAAGAATCAATTAAGATTTGAAATGCGTCGGCCGGGTGTTTACTGTCAGCCTGTATCCTGGTGATTCACCTGCCTGTGTCTGCAGCACCATTTCTCTCTATCTAACCGGGTATTTGCCATCCTTGAGAGAACGGTGCTTTAACTGGTGGGTTTCACGAGTAGTATTGCAGGTTTTCTTTGATTTTATCTATATTTTTATTGTTTGTTATAAATAAATTTACTTTTATCTTTTATATTTGGAGTGCTAGTCTACAGTTTATTTGAGAGACAGCTGCAACCCAGCGGGGAGCGGGGATTCTCCTTCCGACATCTCCAGGAATCTTGTTGATGTGTTTCCGTGGCGACGGACAACGCATACAGTGTACACGTGGCAGCTGTGGATATTTCAGCGTCCTCTTGATTTTCTGAGAATTTTAATACATTTCTTCGTTTTATCCTCAACTACAAACTGTGAGTGACTTGAGTTTTATGTTAATATCTGGACTTCTGGCTGAAACCGAGGAACTTTAATCATTTGTATATACTGAAGAGTATTAGACTGTGTGATATATCAATAAGGACTATCCGATTATGCCCCGTTTTTCTTCTCCAAATAATTGATATACTTTTTATTCATTGGTTTATATGTTTTTTTGAACACATTGCACTTTAAACAGGAAGAAATAGCACCTCAAGTTTAAGTGGAACTATATGTATTTCTTGTTGGAAGAACTGTTTGGTTTTATCTGCTACTTGCACAAGAATCTATGAACGCCTTTTTTATATAGAAGATTATTTATTATAATGGTCTAAATGTTCTTCTTTTTATTTTATTTTTTTTTATATATAGAAGGTTGATTCTTGTTTTTTTTTTTTTTTTTTACACTTATTAACACTTGTATCATTTATTTACACTGAATAGTTTTTTGGAGCCCGTTGCTTTTTTCCAAGAGATAGAAGCGGACACTGATTTATATAATTTGTATAATTTGAGATACTCAGTTTTAGATATCATTTATTTACACTGGTATACTCAGTCCCGAATTTGTCTCTACACACTATCCATTTTATCATTTTCTATTTATATTACACTTGTTGTTTTATTTTTAGCACGTTGGCACTTCAATTTAGAGGTAAAGATAGATTTACTATAGTGGAAACTGAAAACTAAAACACCATTCCGTTTCCACATTTACTGCTTGGAATCCGATTTAAGTACCTCCACGGTCTCATTCAAATAAATTTTATCCTTTTATTAGTTTAGAAACAATTTACAAAGTTATTTAATGTAGAAACCATATACATGTTTGTCTTCTCTCCTTTGATACGATTAGAGAATTTTTTGTAAGTTTACTTATTATTACCCCTAAGTGCTTTAACTCACCGCCTCTCTTTCAAAATTGTCTTTCCTTGTATAGGGATTGGTGGATCCCTAGGTGTGTATTAGCTGCTTTTAGCTAGGTCCTTTTAGCGCCCCTAAATCTCCACTATAACTTTTTGATATCTATGAAATCGACAATCACCCCCACATCTAGTATCTGTGGTGATTTTGGCTCTCATTCTCTAGAGAGTTTACAACTCGCACCTTAGTAAATCTGAGATTTTGATCTCATGAATGAGAAAAATCGCCACGGATATCTCAAGGGCGATCTAGAAAAAAACTCATCTCTGGCGAGTTAATAGGAAAATCGCCTTTAGTAAATCTGAGATTTCCAAATCGCCACTAAAAAATAGCAAACAGTAGCGATTTTGATCATCTCGACTTTAGTAAATATAGCCCCTGGTCTGTACAAAGGCCTGTACAAAATTTGTTATTGTGATCAACCAGGTAGTTTTGAGCACCAGACCATGTTAGCACTTTATAAATGCACAATGACCGCAAGCTTTTTAATGACTGCCTGCATAGATCCACCTCTGGTCCCAAATTATAAGTTATAAGTTATAGATATGCATTGCAATATAAAACGACTTATGCAGATACCAATTTATGCTAGTATGCAGTAAGGGCTTCAGGATCAAAGTTCAATAGTGCAAATAATGAAGTTCCCAATAATCTGGTGCAGGATACAATTACAGCGTTGAATGCTAGGTTCTTGCCAATCTAACATGTAATCAGGGACAAGATGCACAGTCAGTACTTTGTGGCCAAATGTCACCAAAAAGAGGATGCTGCACCAAGTTTGGCAGCTGGGAGTGTTCAGAAACAAAATCAAGAATATAAGATAAATTTAAAAAATCCAGACAAGTATTAACATGACACCAAGAAAAGATCTCAGGATCCAAGGCACTACTGCAACATTCAAATGCTATCACTGGCAAGGATGGAGTGTCAGGGAGTGCCTTTTAAACATGAGTCAGCTTATCAACATAAGATAACATACCTGCATAGCAGCTACAAGCTAATTGAAAGCAAGAGCTCTCACACACAGGGTAAACCACAGACAAAATTGACAAGTAATTCAGGACACAGGTGCAGGGGCAGAAAATTGACTGGCTCAGATCCTATAGTAAAAGTCTAGATGGGGAAGCTGTCAGTGACTGGCTTAAAAAAGCACTCAACACTACATATATGAGTTTTGTGCACTGTTTATAAATACATTGCAAGATGCTGAAAATGTATTGATAAAGAGTACTCAGCACTCATACACTGCTGAGCTCTGTATTAAGCTGCCAGCTTCTGACAGCTTGCTCAGTGTTCCGTGTGTGCAGAGGGGGACTGCCACGGGCCCCCATATCCTCTAGTACCTTTGAGCTGCTAGATTCCTAGCAGCTCAAAGGTACTAACAGCACATCAAGCAGAATCCTAACACATGCCACAGTAACCTCACTTTATAGATAATCCTCTAATTTTGCATTTGCTGTCTTATGCTTTTACACAAAATACTGTTAAAAATACCATAAATTACAATAATAATAGCACAGAATTTTGGCATATGACAATAAATGTGTCCATTATGTACTTTAATTAATGAATAAACGAATGTAATAAAATAGGAATATCCATAACTATCCTGGTACTTTAAGTATGTCATTGTAGAGGCAAAAAAAGGGAAAATGTTTACATCAACTTTGATTTCTTAAACATATATTCAATTCTCTTATCCTAACTGATGACCCCCTGGCAGCAAAAGAGTCAAGACATTTTGCTCCTTACATCAGCAGAGTTTTTACAGAATTGAAAATAATTGAGCTTTAGAAATAGCATATATCGCTAGGGCTTTTTTTTTACTACAATGTGAGGGTGTGAACCCACTCTAGAAATGCAGTCTCTGGAGATCTTATTACTGTGAATACTGCACTGAAATTTGAAATGTATGAAATCCTATGAATTGCTTTTTCTTTGTACTCCCATAACAGCTAGATGCCAGAACGGATGGATTACACTCACTGATTCTCTGTGCAGAAATTGCTGACCCACACTTGCAGAAGCACAAAGCAAATCAGTCGACAAGATGCTATTTGGTACTTCGTGATGCTGTTGTTTTCACCACACCACAAGTATTTATATTTACATGATACCACCACGTTCTAATGTTTTGATAAGAAACATTGTGCTCAATAAAAAAATTATTGCACTATTGTCTTTTAATTATAGTAAATGTTGTTAGAAATGATCGTCATGCGGTAATGGATGACCTGAGATGGGAGCAAAACAAATACAAGAGCAAATATGCTCCTCGGCAAATACATGATGCAGTCTAGGGCCCGGATTAACAACACTGTACGTGTTCCACATACGGTCTTAATTCCCCAATATTAGCTACTACTCATCTACGAGTCGATTTGTTACATAGATTGCGTATATGCGGTCTACGCGGTGCATGTGCAGATCGGCTTTTTATTTCAACAGTTAAGTTAAATCTTTATATAATGATCCTTACAACATACAGTACAATGATTGAGATTTGGGACAAGTGTTATGGTTGTATCAACAGAGGCATAGCTGTAGCTCTATAGATAGTGTGGCTACAACCGAGCACGTCTAGCTTTCTGCCAGCCCCTTAACCTGCTCTCTTTTTCTTCCAATGGCTAAGAAGCATAGAATGGACATGATTCCAGTCCTTTTCTCCAATCGAGACAAAGCTGAGCTATAAAACGGAGAATGTCCCACAAGGACTTGGATGGTTGGGAAGTATGTCTTACAGGATTTCCACTGGATAAGCTAGACACCATAAGTATAAGTCATACTGTACAAAAATAGATAAGAGTGTTTATCTTTGGGCTGTAGGATTATAATGTCACCAATGTTAACTGCTTTTTACATTTCACATACTTGTAATAATAATAATAATAATATCTTATTTCAGAACTAATCTTATAAGTGTTACTCTTAATATCTCTGTAGTACTCAGGACCACATGTGATAGATTTAAGGATTAGAATTCTTTCTAATCTCTTTAGAAGAGTGTGTTTTGTATAACCTCACAATGAGCATATAATCTCTACATTGTACTGCTTGTGGTCATCCTGCAGAGTTATGCCCTGTGGTGATTTGTAAAATCCTGAGAATAAGAAATAATGAACCAGATTCAGAGTTTGAAAATAAGGGCCGTATTCAGACTTCCATTTGCAAACGCGATCACAAAAATATGCACGCACGTAGCAAGGAACACCCACCAAAACCCCAGTCGCTCCCCTTGCTAATCCGTGCTCATGTAGACCTACACCACCATAGACCACCTCTAACTTTCCGTGTGCAGTCCCTCACGTATGTGTTCTCCGTACGTGCGTATCATAATAATCGTGCCCACTTTCCTTCAATTAAATGCATTGCCCCACCCATTTTCACTTAAATTCTCCCGTGCGTATATTTGCGTAGCATGTACCCACGTGCCTATCAAACGTCCATCCGTAAGGCACTTCCATGCATATAGTCTAGGTCAACTATGTACAAAAAGTTACTACGCATGCGCAGTTGAAACGTACCTAAAAATACGCACGGGAGTCGCAGTGAAAACGGAAGTCTGAATACGGCCCTAAGAGAGGAAAGTTACACCTGGGCAAAACCATGTTGATTTCAGGGATGTCAAATTTCATCTGTTACAAACAGTATTAGAGTTGAGAGGTGATGTTTCCTATCCCAAGAAGGTGATGTTCCCCTACACAAATCTAAATAACAATGTAAAGGTGAAGCTGGTCAGTATCTGTGTACAATAAGCAAAAGCAAAGTATTCTCCCTGCATGCATAATAAGGGTAGATCCAGAACAACGTACACTAGCCGCTATATAGGTAGGACCACGAGGCAGCTGTACATTAGATTTGCCGAACATCGCAGAAATGTACAGGAAGACAATAGACTACATTCGGTGTCGATAATGATAAGCATGGTGGGAAGGTAGAAGTACTTAAGGTCAAGGGCATTGAAATTATTCACAGTACGTCAAGGGGTGGAGACCAGTATGCCCGACTCTGTCAGAGGGCATTGTCAATATTGTTTCATCCCGATCACTAAAACGGTTGCTCGGGCGGTCTCTACAGGATAAGTGACTTCTGTGCAGAGCAGAGATGGTTGTTCTCTAGAGACTGCCCCAGGTCACTACTAATATCTTGTTCCTCCTCCCCCTGTTTGATTATAATGTTATTCTTTGAGAGGCAGTTGTCCTATGTAGCTAGCTTATATTGAAATCAGCATTACTACGATTATTCTGCATATCTTATATCAGGTCTACATAAGCAAATTTACGATATCAGTATGTTCCCAAATACGTATTATAATTGTTTTGTTCCTAATAATTCTATAAATGTCATTAAAAAGTTCTTGCCCCTTAAATATCCATGCAGGTACTCCCATGAATTTGTTGGCAGTCCTCACCACAACCACAACTTCATGTGAACTTTGTATGAAAAACAACAATCATTTTTGTAGAGGGTTGAGAAATGTATTTTTTGAATTTTGTAATTAAGTCCTCCTCTGTAGTAACATTTTATTGCTAGTAATCATAATAAAAAATAAAAAAAATAAAATAGTTGACAATAATGTACTAATAATACTACAGTTGATACTGCTGTAAATTTAATTTACTTTATTCCAATTTGTTGTCTTAATTTGATTCTTACCTTTACTTTTATTTTATTTCTATATTTCTCTCCACATTTATTTTTATTTTCGTGTTTATCTTTATTTCCATTTTTATTTTATTTTATTTTCATCATTATTATTTTTACCTAATAATTATTTTTTTTATCTTAATTTATTTTTATTTTTATTGTTTATTTTATCAAAACATGCTTGCCAATTCATTGCTGTATATGCATCCCCCTTCTTCTTTTTCTGTTTCAATATCCAAATATACATCAAATATTTCAGTTTACTCCGTTAATTACTAATAATTTATTATATATATATATATATTAATTGTTATATGTTTCTCATCATCTTTATTCCTATGTATATTGTCTATTGATAGATTTTTTTTTATGTAGAGATACATCGTTCACCAGTGTAAGCCAAATAACTGAATAACCTTTGGAATTTTAGAACCAACAAAGAGTTAAAACAACACCTGCCTCAACTATATGTGTACTTAAATTAGGAAGCAGTGTTGAACGCGTTCCTTACCTCCTGAAGAAACTACTGCGGTAGAGAAACGCATAGATTAACTCTGGTTTCATAGCTTCTGCACATTTGAATTACAAAGACTGTCCATTTTCTACATTTTCAATATTTTTTACCAAGTCCGGTCTCTGCATTGAAAACGCCAGCTGCCCCTTTATTATTCACCTCTATGCACAGCTAAATGCCGGACCAGTCTCTGACAGGACCTGTCTCATCACCCATCACAGAGCCAGAGCTGACTTACAATGAGCACCATCTGAATTTGGTCTGAGGGAGCAACAAGTGCAGAAAAATTGGGTGCACACTTCTGAGCTACTTGCTTAGCCCGGCACCTGAACGATACAGTCATACTGCACTAAAAGGAACCCTCTCAGCGACAGCACCATACAGAGAGAGAGTATACAAATAAGGTATTTACCTTTGGGGTATATAATACTCTTAGCCCTGCGAACATTACTAATATCTATCCATCCATACTGCTGTTCCCCATTGTTCTATCTTAAGACCACTGCAAAGATTTACTTGAGACTGTTGATTTCCAATTTTTATCAATATCTCTTTCAATAGAGCTAATTTATTACGGAATAATTTACAAGTCTTGACTGATTCTATATTGGAGTTGTGCTTTCTATGGACTGTATCATAAGTATTATGTTCCACCTCAAATCAATTTTGAGAATTACACTATGACATTTGGTGGACAATATAGCTGCCTGATCAACAGCTAGCATACGATATTCAAGTGCAGGAGCTATTTGTTTTATATTTATATTTACTGTATTTCCCCATATTTAAGACGCACCTTTTTTGGAAAAATTTTGTGTCCAAAAACAGGGTGTGTCTTATACAGGGGGGTTACCATTTTAACATCCAGCCGCAGTCTGACTCCAGACCAGCGCCGCTGCTCTGGAGTCAGACTGCGGCTGGATGTTAAAATGAGGGCCAGCTTTCCTTACCTTTACAGTCTCATCCACCGAGTGGGACTGCGGCTAGCATATGAA
>WWET01002696.1:168683-188239 GCA_011038615.1 Limnodynastes dumerilii | reverse complement strand
TTTCCTATCCCAAGTCTAAATAACAGTGTGATAGTAAAGCTGGTCAGTATCTGTGTGCAGTAAGCAATTTAAAGATATATCCCTGCATGCAAAGTATACAATTAACTTGACTCCCCCTGAATTCAACATGGTTTAGCCCAGGTGTAACTAAGTTAATGCACTTAACAAGGTCTGGATCCAGCCCATTGAGCTTTTGGGTTTTTGCAACCCAAGTGCAAGATTTTGATTTTTTTTTTTTTTTGCATTAAACTGCAGTTACCATACTCTTCACAATTCCTCTAGTCTACCTAAGTCATCAATCATTTTGTGTACCCCTCCTCATAATGTCTACACACTGTTGTCTGCCCAAAGGCATATTTTCAACTTTACTAAAGCCAATATCACCAATAAAGATAATAAATAGCACTGGCCCAATACAGATCGCTGAGGAACTCCACTGGTTGGTTACCATCCCCAAAAAGGATTATATTAATTACAACCCTCTGTTGTCTATCCTGTAACAAATATTTATGGTCCTGTAGGAACGTTCCTAAACTTATGCACCCAAAGATAAGTAGGAACGATTTACAGATCATAAAGAAAAATGCTAACCACACCTCTATCTTCTTAGGCGTTAAAAACGTTCTTATCTTTAGGTGCTTATATTTAGGAACAGCTTTGTTTCCCAACTAAGAATCATGCGTATATTTAGGATCTTTAAGAAACTCATGATTCACAGCTAAGCAAAGAAACACATTCACATTGATTCAGAAGCTGCTTTCTTTGTTTTATAATTAACAAAAGTAACAAAAAAATGTATTAAAAATTGCAATATGCAAAAATGCATAAATAGATATTGAAGGATTAAGAAAGAACCAATCAGCTTTCAAAGCTGTTATAACATAAATATCAAAATAATAAATATCTACATAAATTAGACCTAAACAAAATTTGTATCTCAAGGTCACACATAAACATTGCAAACATGCTACAAGTTAATAAAAAAAAAATATGAAATCATGCGCATACTGCAAATAAATGTAAATAATGCGCACCTTTCAAATTTAAAGTCAAATACAATATGGTAACATAACAGCAGTTTTAAAAGATAAGACTTTAACTGTTTTAATCAAAGTGAACACATGCATTCATTATAATCACACAGCAGGCTGAACAAACAGAAAAGCATGAGACTTTGGCTCTCTGTTACCCTTTGGATGTCAACTTAAGAATGGTAAGGGAAATTCTTATCTTTTCCTGTGCATATGTTACTCTGTGCAAGGTTCTTTGAGCGCTGTACCCTTTTTCCTTTTTCTTATAAGTTGGACGATGGTTGTTCCTTTTGTGGGGAATAAGCACAGACCCCAAGTACGGCAGCTATTCAACTATATTTGAGTTCAATCTCAAAGTTTTAAACTTATTTTACAATCTGCTTTACAGAAATCTAGATAAGCTATGTCTACAGCTCCCCCTTTATATAATAATTTAGTGCTCCAGTTAAAAAAAAAAATCAATACAATTTGTTTGACATGATCTTCCCCCAGTGAATTCATGCTGCTTGGGATCTTGTAAGTTACTGGAATTAGGAGATGTAACAATTTGTTCCTTTAACAGTGTTTCCATCATTTTCCTTACTACTAATGTTAGGCTCATTGGTCGGTAGTTTGCCGTTTCTTCCCTACTTCCATTTTTGTGCAGAGGGACTACATTTGGTATTTTTCAGTCCTCTGGAATCACCCCAGTTATTAGTGACCAGTTGAATAATTCAATTAATGGTTTTGTCAGCACCCCTCTACTCTCCATTTTGAGCCTTATCCTCTTTAGTTTTTCACTTTCTATTGATATATCTAAAAAAGCTTTTATCCCCTTTTTGCACCAAGTTGGCCAGTTATTCCTCAGTCTGTGCCTTTGCTGCCCTGATAACCTTTTTGGCCTCCTTCTGCTTTCCAAAATACTCCTCCCTGTCATCATTATACAGTTTGCTTATAATTCCTAAAGGCCATCTATTTTGTTTTTCACTATACTTGCTACCTCTCTTGTAAACCACATTGGGCCGGATCCTGAACTAAGTCCGACAGGGGCCTTACACAAGTCATTTGCGTAAGTTCCCTGTCTCGGAACATCTGTGCATGCGTGCACCAGATGTTCTGACAGCGTAAGTACTAACATACATAATGAGGCTACGTATGTTAGTACTTATGTTGAAGGGGCAGACCCTTCAGTTACGATGGCTGTACCCCATCATATAGATAGCCCTGTAAATGTATGGCCGCAGATCTAGTCATAAAAGTTATGGTAGGGCTCTGGACAGGTAATTGTCCAGATTTTCTACCGACAGCAGGGAGTGCAGGTGTCGTGCACTCCCCACTACAGGAGAGTAACTACAGACCCCCACACGCACGTAATCATTGTCCTTAATTATTTATCTTTATTTTTAAAACCCTGGAACTCTCCCAATGAATATAATCATATGAAAATACTTGCTTCCTTTCTTGCAGGTAGCGGAAGTTTTGTATGAATTGAATAGGGGGTGCTGTGAAAACAGAGCTTTATGTGACGTATATATATATATATAAACTAATAATAGTATATAAGAGTTTACCCCAGCTGGATCTCATCAGCATGGCACTAACTTCTGGAGCTAGTAGGTGCTACAAGTAGTACTGTTAGAGTACTGTAGGAGCCCTGTATTACCAGTACTGTGCAGTGTAAACCAGTGCTGCATACACAGCGCTGCAGGGGCGTTACAAAAAAAAAAAAAAAAACAACTTTGCCCCAAGAGTCTGATCTCTTGGGACAAGTTGCTAGGCAGGCGGGACAGTCACTTGGGAGATCTGCACTTGGTATGAAGCAAAACTAGACTCCATCCGAAAAGAGTTGTATGGAAGAGAGTCAGAACGGGGGAAACACCCAGAGGCATGATAAAGAGAGGTCTAATAAGGCCCCAACTCAATAAAAGTGACCAGTATACAGACCAGTGAGAGAGCCGGGGTGGTATTACCTCCAGCACAGGTGATTGGCCTCACTCATGATGACTTACATGGGGCATAATGTTCTCATAATGGAGGCTCCAGACTTACAGAGGAGCTTATTCAGACAGACACCCCAGCAGTGACAGAGAAACTCATCCTGCCATTCATGTATGGGAAGGGAAAGGATTAATGTGGATACTGAGAGAAATGATATGCAGGAAGAGGACAGGGTTAATGGGGACACTAGTGGAGATAATTTTAAGGTAAAGTACAAGGTTAATTTGGAGAATGGGGAAGATAATCTGCAGGGAGGGGACAGGGTTAATGTGGAGACTGAAAGAGACAATATGCAGGGAGAGGACTGGGTTAATGTGGAAACTGGAGGAGATGATCTGCAGGAACAGGACTTGAGGTACTCATGATGCAGAATGCACTTGGTATGTCAGGACCATTGTTATGGCTGTTAGTCTCCCTGGTCCTTTTGCTGTCTGTATTGGTCCACAGCTAATCACAGCCCATGCAGGACAAGCAAAGCATGTAGTAGGGGCCCGCAGGCCACTCACCAGTCCAGTGCAAGCCAGTGGCAGCAGGGGAGACACGCTGCATCCTGGCTGGGGACAGTCAGACTCAGGAACTCTGCAGTGGTGATTTCCTGTATGCGGAGCTTCCTCTATCAGATCATCATAGCACCACCTGCTGGACAACTGGCTCATTGCAACTCAAATAAAAAAAATTCTTCTTTGCTTATCGGGACAAGCAAGACAACGGGCAGGACAGTGGGACAGTGCACCGAAATCAGGACTGTCCCGCACAAGTCAGGACAGTTGCTTGAAAAAGTGCCTTGACGGCACGAAACGCATCGGAGTTATTACAATTGGAGCGACCCTTTGTATATCTGATCTTTCCTTGGAGCCTTGCATCTTGTCCAATACTCATACGGACTCTTTACATGGAAGCAGGACGTATTACTCCTAACTATATGCGTGGCTATCTAAAAATCTGCCAACTCTCTAAATATCACGGAAGCTCATATCCACGTTCATCTTGGAGTATACACTTTATCAATTGTTGGACTCCTGCCAGCTCCTCATCTCCATAGGAAACATTGTATCGCTCAATATCAGTGTATTCTACTAGCAACTCCCTACTGCTAGGTTGGCCACCAGCATATGGATTTTATTTGAGGGCTACTATTCAAGACTAGATCGGGAATCTATAGGGGAGTACAATTACCTCGAGGACTCTCCCCTTCCCGTGTGTCCATGCCCTCTACAGAGTCTGCTAAGTATCATTTCATTTTATTTTATTTACTTGTTGCTTAACACAAAGGTCGCTCATTTATAATAGATTTTATTACTCATTATTTATGTGTATGTCTTATGTTTTATTAAACGGTATTTTGTTACTTCATCAGCGTTGTTCTTTTCAACCATCACAGCTATTTAAATATAAAATCTTTTGGAAGATCATTATTATTAATATTATTACTATTAGCTATTTATAGAGCCTCTGCGCTGCCTTATTTCTTTCTTTTTTATGTAGCATCTGTAGGTGGGTTCCTACAAAAGGTGAGCTGCGTTGTCTCTATATAGTGAGAGCGCCGTTATCTCTTTACTTGCAAGGACAGTTGGGAGGTATGTGTTTTAAGGACAATTCCATGTCAGTTTCCACAATAAGCCATTGTTTGTCTTTTAGCACAAGAATGGTAATCATTGTTGCATATGTTTTACACACAGGCTCTCTATCATATGATCCATCTCTTGAAGTCAAAGGTTAAACCCAAAGTAGTTGGGAATATGGTAGACCACATTTTACTGCAGGTCCATATTGAGTAGTGGTGGGAAATAGCACATTTGTGATAAATATAAGTTTTTATGCCATCTTCCACTTTGTGGATAAAACACATCAAAATTATAGAAGGATTAATTATGTGTGGATGTGTGTGTGATTTTTAAAAGATAACCATATTGGATTATTTAGGTTGTTGATTGAAGTAAAAAATTATTGGAAGGATCCTGTATTACCACTTCCAATTAGTCTCAATAAGTAATCACTTAGCCATGCAGACTACATTTGCAAACATTTGTGATACAAAATGAGTCACTAGGAAGAGCAATCTTAATGCTTCAGCATACCAAGTAATTTGGACAATGCTATGCTTCCAACTTTGTGGCAACAGTATGGGGGAGGTCCTTTTCTGTTCCAACATGACTGTGCACAAAGCATGCACAGTTCACAAAGAAAGTACTATAGACATGGTTTGATGAGTTTAGTGTGGAAGAACTTGGCTGGCCCACACAGAGCCCTGACCTCAATCCCATTGAGCACCTTTGGAATGAACTGGAACGGAGATTACAAGCCAGGCCTTCTTGTCCCCTTCTCGTCCAACATCAGTGTCTGATCTCATAAATGCACCACAGAATGAATTTCCACAAAAACACTCCAAAATCTTGTGGAAAGCCTTCCAACAAGAGATTAATCTGTTATAACTGTAAAAGGGGAAACTCCATATAAAAGTATATGTAATTGAATACAATGTCATTACAATCCCTTTTGGTGTAATTGTCAGGGCCAAATTAACAATGGGGCTAATCGGACTACAGTTCCAGGCCTCCATCTGAAAATTGGTCCCAACACACTGCTGATCTCCAGGCCTCCCACTGCATTGCATAAGGATGAATGTCAGGGACTGTCAATGCATACTACAGTATATAGTATGGGACCTTGATAATTTTCAGCCCCAGGCCCACATAGCCCTCAATCCGGCCCTGGTAATGGTCAGACGTCTGAATACTTTTGTCCCAATAGTGTATTTTGGTACTGGGCTCTGAAAGATGCCAATACTTATCTTATCTCTCCAGCAGCAGGTATAGACTGCTGAATAGCTGTAGTAGGCTGTAGAACAGTGAGTCAATGTGCAGGGAAAAAGTTCCCTGTGTATCAACCTTCTGTGAACCATAACTGCAGGTCTATGGCTCACTGCTCTTTATGTGATATCATGAGTGACGTCACACAGGAGGGAGTGGCATCACAGCCTGTGTCCCGGGTTCCAAAACTCTTGGTGGCGGCCTTGGGTGAATTAATGCTAACCACATACATTATTATTATATACACAAGAATAACAAAAATTACAGAAGGCCAAATTCATTATGAACACACATAGATACACACACACACAAAGTAACAACAATTTTAAATTTGGTTGTAGTTCATATTATTAGATAAGTAGAGTTTTGCTAAAATGTTAAATCAGACTTCCACAAAGTGGGTGTTTTTCAATCACTTGCCTGATCAGAACAAAGTTTGTGTAATCCAGAATTATTATCCAGTAGTATCCACTTTTCATGTGTCATGACAGTAGGTCGAGTTGTGGTTGCAAGTAGGATGGGTTTAGTATTTTAATATATTGTAAGAGCGTAGATTCAGTCAATCAAAAGATCCTCACTTACAATCCACCTTTATTTCAAATGGATAAGATTGGAACTTAGGATCTGGTCTATTGTTTGTTAAAATACCATCGAACTGTAGCTTTGTCTATCTATCTATCTATCTATCTATCTATCTATCTATCTATCTATCTATCTATCTATCTATCTATCTATCTATCTATCTATCTATCTATCTATCTATCTATCTATCACTAATGGATTGTGGCCACTATAATTCCTTGTTTATTCATAACCACCTGGGCTATTCAAGTTAGGGTAGTTACCATAAATGATCCTTGAAACATCAAAACTCATCAGTGGGTGTTAATACTTATCAGTCAATGTTTTGGCAGTTGAAATCAACACAATTTAATTCAGCGGTGGTGAATATTTGGAATTGGACTTATGTCAAAAAAGCTAAATTGATTCTTCCAACTGCAAATATGACAAACAGAATTTTTTGCTTTAAAGATGATATATTGCCACTCTTTTTGTTTTGATATACGACTTAATCCTATTTGCTATAAATTATCTTTTATATAGAATGAAAGGAAAGTACATGCTCAAACTGACAGATTATTATAGCAAAAGACAGGTCAATTAATAAGAAATGTTTCATTGCATGTGACTGTCAGTGAGAACAGGGTTGTAAACAAAATATTGCCTTTAAAAGAGTAAGGAAGCAAAAGGAACTTCAATCAAAGTGTTATAATATTAAACTATCTTCATATCACAATTACATAAAATGATCATTTATTTTTTACACTATTATTTTGCTTTCATATTCTCTCAACTTCCAATTTTTTTGTTTTGTTTTATATTTCAAAATTATGTTGATAGTTATTTCCTTTTGCATCTTATGTGTGTAATCCAGATAGTTCATTTCAGTATGTTTAAAAAAACAAAAGAAGAAAGCCATTATAATAGATAGCAAATTTTGCAGCACTTTGTTTTGTAACATTTTTTACACAACGTCTACAATATCACAAATGTCTGTCTCTGTTCTCCTGAGCTTCTTTCAAATTACTGACAAGGCATTTCTTTACAATCCATTGAGTTGTGCACAGGACATACTTAGATTTATAGATATTCTGAATGCAGTCCAGGAAAAGATCATAAGGACATACCATCAAAATTCAATGAATAGATCAACAACTATATTTATACTATATTTATATATTGTGTGTGAAAAAAAGCAAGTGTTGCATGGCTGAAAGCCTTAGCCATGCTGTGCTGATAGAACTACAAGGCTAAGCATAGCCTTGTAGTAATATCAGCGGCAGCATGGTAAGGCTTCTGACCATGCCGCGCTGTGTGTAGTGTGGGTAAAAAAAAAAAGTGTGCAACAAACATACATTAACACATTACAGTAAGTATGCATGTAAAAAAAAAAAATATTCCCTAACTAATTATGTTCCCTAATGTGTGCACTTACCTTCGGTGGTCATCTTCTCCTATTCTAAGTGTATGGATGCAGTGTGTGTTGTTTAAAAATAATAAAAGTTTTGGGCACTCACCGTTTGCTGGCATCTCTCTGGGGAAGTGGTGCTGGATGTGCTGAATCTTCTGCACTTGATTGGAGTCTGGGTTCCCGTTGATTGAAGTCACTGGTGCGGTTCTCTGGGCTCTTCTTCACTTGCCACGACGAGGACACCTCCTATTCTTGTGCGGTGCTGCTCCTAATGACCATTTGGTTGCTGGGGGGCAGTGTTTTATATAAGAGATGAAGTCAGAAACACTAGAGCACCATTGTAACTGACGTCATCTATTATATAAAACACTGCCCCCTAGCGACCAAATGGTCATTAGGATTTAGCCCTTTAGTACTAACGCTCAGCGTTACATCGTGGGACTCCCCTTGACACTCCCCCTGCCCCCAGCATAGTTACCCTCGCTTACACCGGCTGAAGGCTACCCTAACTTCAGCCGGCGTAAGCGAGGGTAACTACACTGGGATGGTGGTGTTAGCACGATAATGCTGCTCTCCCAATCTCATTACCCTCCCTCCCCCCGCCTCCCTACACTAACTACAGCATAGTAACGCTGGGGGACAGCCCCTCCAGTGTTACTGCACTGGTGCTACGGACACCCGATCCACGATCTGGCATCGCCGTAGTTACGCCAGGCAACATCTGCCCGGCGCATTCATAGATCGACTTTTCAGCCGACCTTACGCCCGCCGTAGTTATTACAGCTGGCGTAGTTCTGGATCAACCCCTAAGTGTATTTCCACACTATAAAAGCACTGAGATAGACAGACTTATTTTGTGAGCCTAGTATAGTTCTCCCAGAATATCATTTGAAACATGAGGAATAATAAAAAGGTCGCTCAACAAGCTGGCGGGAGTGCGTCCACGCTGGCCAGCTAAATCTATGTTAAGTGCTTTCTCGGTAGATTGTGGGTCTTCTCCTTTACTTCGTTTACCGGAGATCTTTTCCGAAAGAGAGCCGACTGTTTTCACTGGCAGCAAGTAAATGTGGTATAAGCCGTCAGATAGTGAGAGCATAGTGTTCATATGTCCAAACTCGGTTCTTTAAAAGTGGAGTCTCAATCCAAAAAAGTAGCTAAAGATGCTTTTGCTACAGAAGTTTAGATCAATCATGCAATCAACTACTAACACGTTTCATGGCACCAAAGCGCCACTTCATCAGAGGTCAGAGAGATATATCTTTGAATTGCTTGCTGCACACAGATACTGACAAGCTTTACTATCACACTGTTATTTAGACTTGGGATAGGAAACATCACCTCTCAACTCTAATACTGTTTGCAACAGATGAAATATGACTCCCTGTCACGTTCAAGGGGTTATTGGGATCTGTTCCGGGCTTTAGAGAATGAGACAGCTGAGATGGTGTGAACTGGAAGTTAGGCGGTTTAATAAAGGACGGGTGCATACAGAAATAAGTAGTAAACAATAATGATGAACAGTCTTTGAAGCAAGGGGTGCAGAGGGACCAAGGGTAATGGATGTGTACTGAGGTAGGAAAGTCCGTGAGCAAGGGGTCCACACAGGCAGGTGTGGCAAGGTTGCTGACCAGGGTGCAAGGAGGAGGTGAGGGCTACGGCCGGAGAGCTGTAGGTGATGGGTTCCAGGTAGGGATAGCAGGCTGACTGTAGCTGGAATAAAGTGGAGGATGGAGTCCGGATGGTTGTTACAGCTGTAGAGCTGGAGTGGAGTAGCAGTGAGGATCCGGGTTGTTGAGGCTGTAGGGCTGAAGTGGAGTAGCAGAGAGGATCCATTTGTTGAGGCTGTAGGGCTGGAGTGGAGTAGCAAAGAGGATCCGGGTTGTTGAGGCTGTAGGGCTGGAGCAGGACTGGATACTGGACTGGACCAGGACTGGATACTGGACTGGACCAGGACTGGATACTGGACCAAGACTGGAGTTGGACTGGACCAGGACTGGATACTGGACTGGACCAGGACTGGAGTTGGACTGGAGCAAGACTGGATACTGGACTGGACCAGGACTGGATACTGGACTGGAGACTGGACTGAACCAGCAGTGAGACAAGAGCAAAACTGGATCAAGATTACAGCAAGGCAGGATCGGGATCAGCGAGCTGGGTGCAACAGAACCAGGCACCTAAGAGATCTAGTTGTTCTGGCACAGAGTGACGGGTCTGCAGGATTTAAATAGTGTGCCCTGCGCACTGATTGGTTGCAGGACTGGAGAGCAGGAATCCTATTGGTGGAGCGAAGTCATGTGGAACTTCCAAGATGGCGGCACCCATGGACCGGAGCACCGCAGAGGTTTGGCGCCAGGACCCACTAGGACGCTGCTGCTGGAGATGGTGGGTATAGAGACTGTCACTGCTCTGGCTGCTGAGGACACAGGACCGCCGGGAGGTGACAGGCGCCGTCGGTCTGCATAGCGGGTAAGTGCGGCGTCTGCTGCGATATGTGATACTCCCCTGCAATCAACATGGTTTAGCCCAGGAGTAACTAATTTCAAGCACTTATTTAAGTCTGGATCCCAATAAGAGTAACTGTGCATGACATGTATCACAAAACATACAAAGAAGAGAATAGAGGAACTAAACATGTAGAGGTTTGAGTAGAGAAAGGAGTTGAAGAATATAAGAGCATCTTTCAAATATATCAAGGGGTTTAACCAGGTATCGGAGCATAGAATTTTGCTATCTAGTTAACTAACTAACTAAGTAAGTAACTAACTAAGTAACTAAATTGGAAGTCAAATAGGGTCTATGTTCAGTATGATTTTCAAAAAAATGGGTAGCCTGGATGGGTCTTACCTGTCGTCACGTTCTGTTTTTATGTTACTTATACTCCATTCAGATTACCAGCCCTGCAAATGCCCAAGGTTTTCAAACCCTGGGGATTTGCAGGGACACGCCGGGCTGCCCATTCACACTGACAGCGGTGACCTGGGATTTCCCTGGTCACCGCTAGGCAGTGGAGCCGCGGGACCCGGCTTTCTCCGCAAACCCCTTCTTTTTAGCCGGGTCTTAGACCCGGCTAGAGAGAGCCGGGGTTCGCATTCAGATTGCCAGAAAAAGCTGGGGTTTTCATGGAACCCGGCTATTTCATGAAAACCCCGGTTTTTAGCTGGTAATCTGAACGGGGTATAAATAACATAACATGTTTTTATGTTACTAAATAAACTTATTTTTATTAATGCGTTAAAAAGTCTTAAAGAATGACTAAGCACTTGGCATATATTTCAAATAGCAGAAGAGTTAAATAAAATACTGAAGAAAATATCAGAAGTCTGGGATTGTTAGATCAGATATGTTTATATTTTAAATACAGAACATTCATTTTTCTATTACTAAACTCAGGGCACATAATATTAATTGGTGAAACTACTTTTCTTTGGATCTGGTTTTTACAGAATTACTGCCTCTCATTTATTTAGTGCACTCATCTATCCTCTGTTAGAATTTAGATTATTGATTGCCTGCAATCCTTACATTTCACAAGCATTTTCCCTTGATAGAATGAGGTACAGTCTGGTTATGTTCAACAGAGTCATTTTGTATTCTAAGCACTGGGGGCTTTAAATCACAATCCATTTTACTCAAAAAGTACTTAAAAGTAATGTACAAATAAAGTGGATTTTTAGATATGTAAATGATATGGATTTATGAAAGAAAATGGTATTGTTTCTTTATTCCCAACCTACTGACCTTCAAATTTGCTGAAGCATTTAAATCTGTCATACTTTGCTTTAGAATTTTAAACAATTTCAAAAAGACTTTCTTATAGCTTGTGACAACCTACCCTCTTTTAAATGATTGCCCCCACATTTGTACTATATGGTAGATAACCTTAAATAATGTATATTATTAATCTTAATTATATAAATACAAACAAATAGAAAGGTGTGCTTAATCGCAAAGTTAAAAAAAATAGTTCACCCAGAAACAATCTTTGAGAGTGTCCACTTTAGTCCTCAGTCCAGGTCATTAATCACACCAGATTACAAGGTTATTAGTGACAGCAGCTCCTCTCATGCATTAGGTTCCAAATCCTATTGCAACAACAAATCTGAAATCCAAATCAGCACATTTTTTTTTGGATCACAGTGGAGGAAAAAGTCAAGCTCCAACACCAACGCATTTCATCATGTTGACTTCATCAGGGGTGACTTTACCCATGGCTAGCGGTATTTATGCACATATGAATCAATGCTCTGTGATCCTATAAAGAAAATGTACTACACCATGAAGCACCCTTACCCTCTATTTGGATTTAAGTATATAAATACCTTTCAAATGATTTGCTGTTACAATTTTCCACCATGAATAAATGAATTGCTGATATGCAGTACCACCTCGCCTGTCCAGCTGTTGTAAAATATCACAAGGCTCATATCCTGCACAGAAGTTGGCATTGTTGTAATACAAAAAATATGTGGTGCAAACCCTTAGTGCAGTACACAGGTAAAAGGGAATATGTTTTAAAAGGAATAGGGGGCTTTTATTCCTTTTCAGGTGATGCAGGCCTATAAGAACTGAAGCCTTACGAGATTTAGGTGTTGTTGTTTCTATTCCTCTCATTTTTTTAAACACACTTTACACAATGCTTGTGGTCCTGCTCTAGCTTTAGAAAAATGTTGCCTATTTGAAACTAGTAAAATTCTTTTATTTAGAAACAATTTTCCCAACTAATATTTTCCAAATATTTACGGTTAAAACAATGTAATATTGGGCTGGATGCAGACTTAAAAACTAAAGGCAACTTATGCACGCTAGATGCATAAATCACCTGTTCCATTCATATTGCATGGTCACACACGGAAGTCCTGAACATACGTAACTGGAACATAGAGTGTGAAAGACCTCCACCAGTAATTTTTAAGCATGATGGGTGGCCGTATACTGGGACTATTACCGATCCTAGCTGGAGGTGACCCGATAAACTGGACGAGTTCCCACCAGGGAAATATCTCATTATCAGTGCCATACACCTCTCCTGCTGTGACGGATCATCCTAGCACTCACAGTAAAAGGTAGCCTTTCAATAAGCTGATTGGCTCTGCTTAATATATCAGGCGCTAGCATTTCTGGTATGTTGATTTGGTGTTTGAAAAATGTATCTTGCCCACTAACAACGGAATTAATTACACGATCACCTGATAATTGGATGAATGGGCCAATCTTCGCTCTAGTGTATGGCCAGCTTAAGGGCTGGGTTTAGACTTACAATTGCCTTGTTCACTCGGTTACCCTTGTAGACAAGATAAGGTAGGGTTCTGGTTATGTAAGTGTCCTTAGTTCTGTACTTAGGAATGGGCAAATGTATGGAAAGCCTGTGTATGTTTGCAAGCCGCTATTAGGTCTCATTCAGCCCCAATGTTCTGTCCTTTCAATTATGTGAGAAAATCCTTCTACATTTTAAGTTATGCTGTTGATTTGTTACAGTGCTCTTACTCAATCACACCCCCTCTGATATTCATACATATCAGATTGCGGTAATAGCTGCCAACTTCACCAGGTTACAAAACGTGGTTCTTACTGGACTAGACGCTGACGTTTTCTAGGGTTTTCTGGGTGCGCTGGTTTTTGGTCCTTCATCGCATCCTACTCTGTCTTTTCTAGTGTTACCTGCATCACTGTTCTATTGCACCGATATCAGTACTATTCATGGGTGTGGCCATATTGGATAAGGTCAGCTACTGAGACAGACCAATCACATAAAGCTTAGCACTGTCACATTTTCTGATCAGCCTTTGGGCACCGTGTGCACCCTATTTCAATCTCTGGCACAGTCTCACATGTACCAGAACAACAAGTACTCTAGTATATGTTTGGTTCCTGTATCTCCTTTGGGAAACCTAGTCCTGTGTCAGCATTGCTGTTCAGTAGCTCTTCAAGCTAACAGGTTAACCTGCGCTGCACAGACTTCTATAGTTTTACCACTGCAGCTCATCAAGCTTCCAGGTTGACCTTCACTGCTCAGACTGCTACAGATTCACCACTGCAGCATCACCTGTTCCAGCTTACATCACTGCTCAGACTGAATGGCTTACCATCACTGCAGCATCACTTCCCATTTCATTCTGCTGCACAGACTGTAAAGCTTTACCATCACTGAATCGTCATCTGTTTTATAGAATACTCCTGCTCTGACTGTACAGCTTTTCATTATAGCAACATCACCTGTTCCAGTTCTGACCTGTTCCAGTTACCATCGCTGTGGCATCTCCTGTTTCAGCTATTACCGCTGCACAGACTGGACTGCTCCCCTTGGGCTGGATCCAGAACTTGTTAAGTGCATGAACTTAGTTACTCAAGGGCTAAACCATGTTGATTTCAGGGGGAGCCAAGTTAATTGTATTCTTTGCATGCAGGTATATATCTTTAAATTACTTACTGCACACAGATACTGACCAGCGTTACTATCACACTGTTATTTAGACTTGGGATAGGAAACATCACCTCTCAACTCTAATACTGTTTGCAACAGATGAAATATGACTCCCCTGAAATCACCATGGTTTAGCCCTTGAGTAACTAAGTTCATGCACTTAACAAGGTCTGGATCCAGCCCCTTGTGTCTAGACCAAAGATGAATTCTCTTGTAGTTCCGAATTCAACCACTAGGACCTGTGCTACATTCCATAGCAGTCCCATCCTTACCTACAAGAATGGTGGCCTAACCTCATACTTTTCCTAGTGAACCGCAAGCTTACTATATTAACCTACCAACCCAAAAGATTGGTTCGGCTGTGAGAACGACCCTTTCTCAAAAGGGCCGTTTTCTATCAGCCATTTCTGATGTCCCTGCGATTGTTTCCATTATCCCAACCCTCTCTTCCCTGCAGGCTGACCCTAACATTCCCGGGATGGAGTTGCCACAAAGAAATAGTCCTTTTAGAAGTAGAGACAGCCAAAAGCTAATTTTCATCTGTCTATATTTTGAAAAGGCAGTCATTTTCAAATGTTTATTTTAGAAAGGGTAAGTATGCTGATCAGCATTCTTACCCATTCATTTTTTGGGATCCACAGGACCCATAGCACCTGCCTCAGACTCGACTGGAGAGGTAAGTAACACTCTCCGGGGACATAAAAGGCTAATGTTGGGTAACTAAAGGGGAGGGTTAGAGTAATGAAAGGGGGGTTTTAGTGTCAGCCTGCGGGTAGGGGAGTCTTAGGATTAGGCTGCAGGAATGGGAGTCTTAGGGTTAGGCTATGGGGAGAGGAGTCTTAGGGTTAAGCTACAGGGAGGGGAGTCTTAGGGTTAGGCTATGGGGAATGGAGTCTTAGGGTCAGGCTGTGGGGAGGAGAGTGTTAGGGTTAGGATAAAGGAAGAGGAGAGTTGGGGTAGTGGAAGTGGAAAGTTAGGGTATGGATAAAGTTACAGGTTAGAGTAGAAAAATACTTACCACTCGGCGTGTAGGCTTTCACTCCTGGGAACATTGATTGCTTCTCTTCCTCGAGGCACAAAGCAGTCAATTTCCAAAAATATTCTACAGCTTAATCCTAAGACTCCCTTACCGCATCCTAACCCTAAGCCTCCCCCCCACAGTCTACACTAAGACTCCCCTCGCTACAGCCTAACCCAAGAATCTCTTCCCTACAGCCTAACCCCAAGACTCCCATAACTATAGCCTAACCCTAAGCTTCCCCTTATATGTTGCATCTGCTCCCCCACAGTTTAACCCTAAGACTCCCCTTGTATACTAACTTGTCGGATGCAGCGAGTCTGCGTCGGATCTTCTGACAGATGCTGCGCCAGGTGTCAAAAAGCCAATGAATGGGTAAGTTTCCAAAAAATGAATTCAACATACCCATTCATTATAAAAACTTTTTTTAATTAGACAGATTTTAAAAATAGAGACAGACGAAAATTAGCTGTCGGCTGTTTATATTATGGATATCTGTATTTCGACAAATGGAACCAGTCCCTTAATTAAATAACTAGATACCTGAGCTGATATTAGAGCTGGTATAAATATTCCATCAATGACTACATCAGGGGATTAATATGTAAGCACGCACCTGCAGTGTTTATGTACCTCCTAGTCAGTTAGCTCATTTAATTATATTCTATTGTTGTTGCCTGAATAATCAATAAGTCTCTGCTCAATCAAGTGTTTAAATATACTAATTGTTTTTCCAAAACATGTTTGACAAATTCCAGTACTGTGGTTCAATAACACAATAAATTTATTGTGGAATTTACTGTGATCATTGAATTAACTAACACCACAACCATTTTCCAATATAAACATGCACATTTTATTCATAAATATGCATTTAGATTGTTATAAATATTTGATTATGACCATGTTCTTCAATCTCTGTTTTATTTAATTAATACTAATGATTTATTTCCAAATACTCTAAATTTAATACTTAGTTCATAATAGTTTATTTACTTGTCATTTAATGTATGAATGGTCAAGATCGTGTAACATTTGGTAGTTTTTCATTATCATTAAATCTTAGCCTACTAGATGTATATTTGACTGTATATTTCTATATTTTACTATATACCCAAAAGAAAAGAGGCTAATTCAAAATCAACTTTTAACCTTCTGGTTCTAATATCCCTATTTAATAAATAAATGTTGCTTCTAATTAGTTCATAGTCCTTTGGTGTTAAGTCTTATTTTTTATGTAGTTTGTAATTGATAGTCCTCAAAAAATTTATATATTATTAATTATTATTATTATTATTATTATTATTATTATTATTATTATTATTATTAATTTATATGATGCCACAAAGTGTCCGCAGCACCATTCAGATAATGTACAAGCATAGACATAATATGAATATTGAGTAAACAAAAAACCAGAACGCAGGGTAATATAAAAAAAAATGCCACAGAGTTGACAACAAGACAAAAATATTAAACAATTTAAGTATTAATGCAGAAGACGATGAGATAAGGCTGGAGAAGGTGGAGGACAATACGATAGTGGTCTCTACTTGTGAGAGCATACACAACATTTCTGTATTATTTGGTATAAATATAATATAAGAACATTTTCTCGAGAGCCAGTGTATTTTTCTCCTTAATGCAATTTCACTTATCATTAACCAACTTATCATAATTTTCATAAACTTTATCTCTTCAGATGGATAGAACAGCTATGGGCACCACAACTGCCCCTAGATTTTTCAGACAACCTATTTTTTATTTTGGACAGTGATACATAATCCATTGAACATATTTATACTTAAAAATCTATTAAATGTAAAATTCACAAGCAATATTCACCCCTTATTTATCTTAATGCAGAATAATTCCCTAAAAATAATATGATTCTTTCAGAGACATTTGAGAAGGTGGTAAACTTTAACAAATATCTACATTATATAATATTGTTGGAAACATACTCATAGAAGTTCATTACTATAAAAAACAAATGTAAAAGAATTAAGTTTAAACTAATGGCTAAATAAAAGGTAAGAAACGAAAAGGAAGAAGTGTGCATGTAAATTATTTAAATCTGAAGGGACCAAGAATTCCTTCCATATCTGCAAGAATTTAATAACAAATGCAAAAAGGAAAATAAATTGGCTAAAATAGAAAATGGAAAACAAGTTTTAAAGTAAAGTAAGGCAAACCCTTCAAAGTTTAATACTTGGTTAACAGGAAGAAGCCCAAAGGCTACTGAAAAATTAAGATAAATAGAGCTCCAGGTCCAGATGGTATATACCCAAAGGTTCTTATAGAGCTAAACTCAGAAATATCTATTCCATTATTCTTACATTTGATATTCAATTTCATCAGGCTTAGTACCAAGGGATTGGTGAATAGCAGATGTGGTGCCATTGTTTAAATAGAGAATGAGATCGCAACCATGAAATTATGGCCTTGTAAGCTTTACATCAATATTGGGGAAACTACTTAAAGGTATATAAAGGCATAGTATGCAGCATTAATTGGTGCGCCAAAATATTATTACTGAGAATCAGCATGGATTTATGAGGTCATATCAAACTAATCTAATTACCTTATATGAGGACGTTAGTGTGAAGTTAGACCATTAGTACAGTAGATGTGGTCTACTTAGATTTTGCAAAAGCCATTGATACAGTGCCACACAAGAGATTTGTATACAAAATAAAGGAACCGAGTCTAGAAAACAATATTTGTACTTGGATCAAAACCTGGCTGGAGAATAGGGAACAGAGAGTTGTAATATTTGTAACATTTTCTAATTGCTTAAAAGTTTTAAGAGGTATACCTATTTAATATCTTTATAGGTGATATTGCCTGTGGTATCGAGGGGAAAATATGCCTTTTTGCAGATGACACCAAGATATGTAACAGGGTAGACATGCCAGGTGGGGTACAGAAAATGAGGGATGATCTAGGTAGACTGGAGGAATGGTCAAGAGTGTGGCAACTGCAGTTTAATGCTAAAAAATGCAAAATCATGCACTTGGGGCACAAAAACCCAAAGGCTCAATATTTCCTCAATGGCATTACATTAGAATCTGCAGAGGAGGAAAGGGATCTAGGAGTCATTATTTCCAGTGACTTAAAGTTAGCCAAGCAATGTAACAAAGCAATGAGAAAGGCAAGTCAGATGCTTGGTTGCATAGGGAGAGGAATTAGTAGCAAGAAGAGGGAAGTAGTGATGCCCCTTTATAGATCATTGGTATGCCCTTACCTAGAATACCATGTTCAGTTCTGGAAGCCATATCTCCAGAAATACATAAATACATTAGAGACTGTGTAAAGAAGAGCAACTAAAATGGTCCATGGCCTGTGTAACAAATCATACCAAGAAAGGCTAGAGGAACTAAACATGTATAGCTTGGAGCAGAGAAGGGAGAGGGGGGACATGATAGCAGCTTTCAAATATATCAAGGGTTGTGACTGGCTAGAGGATGGTAGCATTTTTCAAAAGAAAAGGTGTAATAGAACACGAGGGCATGAATATAAACTTGAGGGTGGTAGATTCAATGGAAATGTATGGAAAAATTACTTCACTGAAAGGGTGTTAGATAAGTGGAATAGCCTCTCATCTGAGGTGGTTGAGGCAATACAGGAGAACAGTTTAAACATGCTTGGGATAAATATAAGGGTAAACTAAATTGAAGGTAAATAGGGTCTAGGGTCAGTATAGTTTTGAATAAACAAATGGGCAGACTAGATGGGCCATGTGGCTCTTATCTGCCGTCACTTTCTATGTTTCTATGTTACCTCAAGGTTCTATGCTGTGGTTATTCTTTTTTAATATATTTATATGACCTTGGTAATAGTTTAGAGGGCAAAATTATGTAAGGTAATAAATTTAGAGCAAGATGTAGTTTCTTTACAGTGGGACTTGATTAATCCAAAGGATTGGGTGACCAAATGAAGGATGAGGTTTAACTTAGATAAATGTAAGGTTATGGATTTAAAGATAAAAACAAACATGCACAGTTACGGGAAACACAACCAGGGAGCGCAGTCTAACTAGGGTCAGGTCTTCACTAGAGCCCCTGATGGTGGGGATAGTCTGGGCTGCAGGTGCTCTAGCAGGTCGGGGCACCTGGGAGAAGAAACGGAAGCTTAGCGGGAGTGAGAAGAGAGACAAGATAAGTAGGAGATAGAACAGTGGGAACAGAGGAACTAGTAGGGACTAGTCTTGACGAACAGTAGAGAGCGGACAGGGAAGAGAACAGACTGGACGGACTGGCGCATGCAGCAACTGACACACAACAGCTTCCCCCCGAATGGGGAGGGAACATGCTCACGCAGG